>JALAZF010001177.1:0-80006 GCA_022829125.1 Lathyrus tuberosus
GTGCAACATGAATTGTGTCTCAAATGAAGGAATCCCTGCAAATATACATATCCCTGATGCGAAGAATTACAACAAATTGTGCAAGAAAATGAAAGTGTTGTTTGGCTAGTAAGATGTTCTTGAAGTGATTAAGAACGGAGTGAATCCCCTTGTCCAACGTGCAACGGATGCACAAAAAGCAATGCATATGCAATAGAAGAAGAAAGATTTCAAGGTGCTATTTTTGATCCATCAATGTGTGGATGGTGACAACTTTAAGAAAGTTGGTGATTGTGAATCATCAAAGAAAGCGTGAGAAATCTTAGAGAAGTCTTACGCAGGGTCTAATAAGTCGAAGGGTGGTGAAGTTACAAACTCACAAGCGTCAACTTGAATTGATTCAAATGGAAGAAAATGACAATCAGTATGTTGTCACAAAAATCTTGTGTTCTTTAACACCAAGATTTGACAATTTAGTTGTAGCGATTGAGGAATTGAAGGATCTTGCGACGATGGCCAAAGATGAGCTGCAAAGCTCTCTTGAGGCTCATGAGCAATGGATGGAGGAGAGAAATAATTATAAGGCAAATGCGGAGATGGCTTTGCAAGCTCGTTTCAACGAGAAGAACAAGAGATCTAAAGGAAAATGACCCAAGAGTAAAGGTAATTTAGAATTTTGGTTGAAAAGAGTCCCAAAATTCCAAGAATTCGACTTATCAAAGGGGGTGAGAGTAGCTACAAAAAAATGGTGGTCAAGGCAACTTTAGAGGTGAAAAGGAGAGGTTTGACAAAAGCAAGAAGTAGTGCTTTAGGTGTCAAAGGTCTGGTCATTATTCAAAAGAGTGCAATGCGAATAAAAAGGAACCTCAAAGAGATGAAGGCAAGGTTGCAAGAAAAGAGTTTGATGAAGAGAATACACTCTTAGTCATGATCATGAAAGGAAATTGCAGCAGCAGTATGCTGCGGGATAACAACATCAACAACAAAAACAATTTTAGGAATACTGTAAAAACAGGTCGTAACCGATTACATGAAATGGTTAACCGGTTACATGTAGAAGAAAATGTCATGATGAGTGCGAAAGGAATTGAATGCAACGAGGAATGGTATTTGGACTCAGGTTTTTCTAATCATATGACAGGGAGGAAAGATTGGTTTATTAAAATCTGAAATTTTGGTGCATGTGCAGAATTCAGATGTCCTAGAATGTGCCGTTCGACATCTGGTCTGACATGATCATAAATGGCAAGGTATAATCCAATAAACATGGTACTGAAAAGAAATAAGAGCAAGACACACAGAATTGTTAACCCAGTTCGGATCTAACTATCCTACATCTGGGGGCTACCAAGCCAGGGATGAAGTCCACTATTAGTAGTATCAATTCAAAGCTAAACAACCTGTTTACAACTTATCACTTAAATCACTACCCAATGACCCTTCTACCTAGATCCACTCTAGATATTAGAAACCCTTCTCACTCCCAATCATCGCAATGATGTCTAGCAGTCAGCTCTCCGCCACTGCATCGACAACCCTTCGCCTACATTCTGATCACACAGATAGACAGGAAGACACACTTCCATGACGCATCAACATCTGATGAGAACAATACCTAGCTAAGTATGATGCCAAACTCCACCGTTTGTTAGCTTCTTCCCTAACTCAGAACACAACCTGGAGTTACTTCAAAGCTTCCTCCAAGAACAAAACGTACTGCCTCTTACCTACAGGTTTTGAGGAATACGGGTAACCTTCCCATAAGTCGGGAGGTTTACCTAGACAGAACCCTAGACTTCTACATCTTGAGCCATCACTTCCAAGGTTACAAACCCTTCTATTTTATAACATGTACCCAAACTGGATTTGGGCCTTCAATCACAGCTTCATTAGCTGTTACAATTCTACAAAATAAACTCCAAGAAAATAGGTCTTCAATCTAATATTTCCTAATATGTCTCCATATTTAGAAAGTAATGATTTCTAATTGAATCTTCTAGACCTTTAAATATGCGCCATATAGGATGCATAATTTTCTCCTGAATATTCTGCACAATTCAAAACATAACTGAATCTCAATAATCCAGCTCAGCAGGGCACGATGTCGAATGCTCCCTCATAGGACATCTTCTTCGACATGTTGTTCCAGTTGTTGAATAACTTCAACACAACATGTTAGGTCTTTTCAATAGGACATCTTGTTGTACCTGTTCTTCTTAGCAAGTTTATACATCCTATTCTCTATTACATTATTGCTGCTATTATTTGTTTTACAAAAATTAAGCCAATCCTAATACAAGAGAACTAACAATCTCCCCCTTTGGCAAATTTTGGCTAAAACAAATAATCTAAAAACAATTACAATCCAGGAGTTTACAGCAATAAAAATACAACCAACAGACAGAAAATTCCAAAACAACTAAAGAAAATAGGCACCAGCTCTCCCCCTTTTTAGCCAGAATTTAGACAAACCAAAAACCAGCAGAAAGAAATTCCATCAACAAACCGAAGCTCCCCCTCAACACCAGAAACAGCCAACATCACACACAACCAGCATCAGCAACAAATTCAAACAGCATAATAGCTGCACAAACTACAAACTCCCCCTCAAAACTAGAATCACACCAGACAACTAGACAACTCCTAGGCTAACTCTCCTTTTTTGGCAAACAAAGCAACTATGCAATAAGGGCAATCAACCAGTAGCACACAAAGCAACTCTCCCCTGTCACGGGTAACCAGTGCTCCTTCGCAAGAAGAATCACCTTAAATGAATGGAAAACATAAGACTCATCTATATGTCTTCAAGAGCGCACCCTCTGTTCAACACACCTGCTGAACGCATTCACTTAATTCTTGACCCTCAAGCAAATCAAGTACCACACTAGTACAATCAACAGACAGAAGTTCTCCCCCTATATCTCACGAATGATGCTCCAAAAATCTTCACCTCATTTACTCCACAAGCACCAAAACTGATCCACTTCTAGCATGTCAAATTCACATCAGACATCCAAGACAGTTCTTATCTCATCATTCTCCCGTATGATAAGATAAACACCTCTTAGACAAAATGAGAACTCAGAATCCTACTCCAAGGATAACTAACTCAAAAATGTTCTAACATTGGTTAGGACCATCTTCCACACATCATAGACACCACACATCATGGTTCTTGATATGCTCCACCACTGGACTTACTATCTGCATAGTAATTCAACTGAAGATCTTCAAACAACACTGCGCCACCAGCTTGACCAAAGAAAAACTTCAGAAACCCAGAGAGGAATAAACTCTCATCCACCAAAAGAAGGTATGCTTCGACCCAGAACTTCTTCCACAAGCTCCCAGAGAACCAGAACCTCCTTACAATTTCAACTAACTACTCTTCTGCACAAGAGCAATCAGTTTCAATCATCCTCAAGTTCTGAAGCACAAACACACTGCCTTCCACTGAATTCTAAGTAAACTCCTCTTACTTAGAATTAATAACACACACCAAGACAAGTGTGACATCTCCAAAATCTACAGAGAAAAATAAATTCTCCCAGACACAAACAAAGATGTCCTTCACACTCCTCCTCAGAAGCATGTGCGCACGTGATTCAAACAATTAGCTTCACACACCAAAACACCATCCAGCAGCCTAATGTCATAGCATGTTATCTGACATTATATCCTCACAAGAGGTAACCAATCTCCACACGTATGCAAGCTTCACAATACATGCACCTTTGCAGCAAAATCCATAGACAAGTACTCCCCCTGTCATGGATAACTAATGCTCTAGATGGAGATGAACATTTGAGCACCATATCTTCACCCAATAGCTGAGCACATTCACATACTATACTCTTCAACAAAAATTCCTGATCAAATCACCTTATCTGACATACTTCCTTTGCCAATTACAATCCACTAGTAGTTGATGATACTAGTGAGGTCTTCAAAAATAGTAGTCATGCTTTGCCAGAACATACAACTAAAACCAAGATCAGACTCTCCACATTCTAATCCACATAGTCAGAAACACCTCTTCTGACAAAAATGCTTGAGCATCCAACTCCAAGTGCACAATCTATAACCATCAACAATCATGATGTTACCCATCACTATTCAAAGGACTCATTGCACATAGAAGAAGCTCCCAATAAAACATAGCCAGAGCAGCATATTCAGGTTAACATAAACACCTGAACACCATAAACTAGCACACCCTCTCTGAAGCAAAGATTTCAGACAGCAGAATTGCATACTCACATCAGACAAATACTTAGCTCCCGTCAAAGTATCTATCATTAGTCAGATAAGACTACCCTCTCACACAAGGTAGGACAATTGGTCTGACATTCTTCTTTTGCACACATCAGGCATCTGCTGATCCTTCTTCATGACAAACCATTCAAAACCAAATCATACACACATGCAGGAACCTGCACACTCTACATCTCAAGAATCTTCTTTTCAAACTTCTAATGTTCAGACCTCCTGTCTGACTTTGATATGTTAGACGCGCCATCCTTCTGCACCTAAAGAGGAGATTCCCTTCTAACAGGTTTCTGGAACCATGACAGATTAAAAAATGCTTCTCCCAACACTTCAACCTACAAGGATGCTTTTCAATCCTTGCACAAAAATGTTCCATTATGTGAGGACACCACATAACTGAACTCCAGCTTAAGAAGAAACTTCTCATGCAGATACTAGGGCACACCAACTCCTCCTTGCTCCAAACACAAATCTGAAATGCTCATCCTAGATGGTTTGGATGACAATCCCACAATGAAGACACCAGCCAACCAGTTAGGTTAATATATCTCCTCTGTGCACAGCCCTTTGAGTTTCTCTTCCACTAGAACAAGATTCCATACATCTGGCCCATTAGATCAGACGGAACTTCCAGATTTCAAAGATAATGTCCTAGACATTTGAGCTTGACCTCCACATAAAAGAACAACCTTTGCACTCCTACTCACTTGGATCAAAAATATACTAATCCCATACGCTTATCTAAGACATGTTTCTTGAAAGAAACTTCTTAGACACACAACCAGATGCCTCCTCTTCCAAGCCAGGAGTAGGTTCTAAACACATGTGATCAGAATACGTTTGTTTAGCCCCCAAAGCATCTGCTCTCCAACTGGTAGCTGCATACCTGTTGAAGTGATGTTCTAACATCCCATAGAACATCAGTTCCTTCTTCTTGGAACACATCATCCTTGATAGTCTTCAAGGTCTTCAAACGATGAGCATCATTGATCAATTGATTTTCATCAACCTTCTTGATAAATGTCTTTATGAGTGGACTTGAGGAAACTCAAGTATCTTTGACACTTTCAAAAATCCTGTTGAAACATCTAGCATATATTTTGTTGAGGGTAATAACCTTAGTATCATTCCCATACTTTCAGGGTTATACCAGATACCATGCAGCGGAATACAACAACCTCCTCAACAATATTCAGGCACAATGCTTACACCACTATCCAAGTACAAGCATGACAACATAGGATTGAAAATAAATCAATCCTACATACAACAGCTTTCCACCAAGCTACAGACCTGAAGGCAATAAATAGGAACAACTTCTGCTCCAGCTAACCAATGATCATTGCCAAGAGATCATCCGTACAGTAGTATGAATTGTCCAAGTTCATACCTCTTTTCAGTAACTACTTTCTTCCTTGCCCATGACCAGAAAGTACCTTCCCAGGATCTCACCCAGAACAGAAAGGATGCCTGCACTGATACCAATTGAAATTCTGGTGCATGTGCAGAATTCAGATGTCCTAGAATGTGCCGTTCGACATCTGGTCTGACATGATCATAAATGGCAAGGTATAATCCAATAAACATGGTACTGAAAAGAAATAAGAGCAAGACACACAGAATTGTTAACCCAGTTCGGATCTAACTATCCTACATCTGGGGGCTACCAAGCCAGGGATGAAGTCCACTATTAGTAGTATCAATTCAAAGCTAAACAACCCGTTTACAACTTATCACTTAATCACTACCCAATGACCCTTCTACCTAGATCCACTCTAGATATGAGAAACCCTTCTCACTCCCAATCATCACAATGATGTCTAGCAGTCAGCTCTCTGCCACTGCATCGACAACCCTTCGCCTACATTCTGATCACACAGATAGACAAGAAGACACACTTCCATGACACATCAACATCTGATGAGAACAATACCTAGCTAAGTATGATGCCAAACTCCACCGTTTGTTAGCTTCTTCCCTAACTCAGAACACAACCTGGAGTTACTTCAAAGCTTCCTCCAAGAACAAAACGTACTGCCTCTTACCTACAAGTTTTGAGGAATACGGGTAACCTTCCCACAAGTCGGGAGGTTTACCTAGACAGAACCCTAGACTTCTACATCTTGAGCCATCACTTCCAAGGTTACAAACCCTTCTATTTATAACCTGTACCCAACTGGATTTGGGCCTTCAATCACAGCTTTATTAGCTGTTACAATTATGCAAAATAAACTCCAAGAAAATAGGTCTTCAATCTAATATTTCCTAATATGTCTCCATATTTAGAAAGTAATGATTTCTGATTGAATCTTCTAAACCTTTAAATATGCGCCATATAGGATGCATAATTTTCTCCTGAATATTATGCACAATTCAAAACATAACTGAATCTCAATAATCCAGCTCAGCAGGCGCGATGTCGAATGCTCCCTCATAGGACATCTTCTTCGACATGTTGTTCCAGTTGTTGAATAACTTCAACACAACATGTTAGGTCTTTTCAATAGGACATCTTGCTGTACCTGTTCTTCTTAGCAAGTTTATACATCCTATTCTCTATTACATTATTGCTGCTATTATTTGTTTTACAAAAATTAAGCCAATCCTAATACAACAGAACTAACAAAATCAATCATGCCATGAAGATTAGAGTGAAGTTCGTGAATGACACCACTTTAGCGGCTGATGGGATCGGTGATGTTTTGATCATGAAAAAGGATGGTGGACATTCCTTTATCAAAGATATTTTGTACATTACAGGAATCAAATGTAACCTTCTATGTATTGGCCAATTTCTTGAGAAGGGTTACAAGATTCACATGGAAAATAAGGGGCTGCGCGTTATGGATGCCAACGAGGTTTTGGTCCTTAAAGCTCTTATGGCTACTAATAGAACCTTCAAGGTTGAGTTGAAGGTTATGGAGCATAGATGTCTTGCTATAACGGCAAGTCGAGAAGAATGGATATAGAAATATTGACTTGGGTGAAGGTGATACAAATATACAAGAACAGGGGGAGTTGGATTGTGAATGCCAAAAATCATTTCGCTTATGATAATTGAACTTCAGAATTTGAACCACGTTTCGAGTCTGATATCAGAAATAGTTACAGTAACGAAAATAATAGTGATCAGAAGTAAATACAAAAAACATCAAAGGTTATCCCGGTTCCTCTCCTTAACTGAGTTTGGCGTTAATCCTCTCAACGGTTTGATCAACAGTGGTTGACAACCCCCGCAGATTCCAAGTCCAATGGTTATTGGCACCTCTTCCGTATCAGATCATTGGGCTCCATCTTCCGCAGTTGTCATTTTTTATTCCCAGTGTAGGGGAAGTTATTTTGGGCTTTATCTTCAGCAAGGGTTATGTATAATCCCCAACAGTGTGGAGGTTCATTTTTGGAAGGTTGTTCAGGTTGTCTTTCTCAGCAGAGTTTGTTTATGGGTTCCTCGGCACTTCTCTCGATGGAGTGTCTGTTTCATAGCATAAGCATTGTTGCATTGCATCCTCCAAATGTGTAGCATTTCCATTTCGTATGGAGCATTACGCCATAGAAAAATTCAAACATATGCATTCGAAGCATAAGCCAAGTTTGATATCATCTTTGCCTGTTGCTTCCTCGGTAGAGAGTGGCATATTTCAGGAGATTCAACCTTCCTTTATCCCCAGTGGAGTTGACGATGGATTCGTTTAACATGATTATACTCTCTTGCATAGTGGTTTGTTTAAACTTCTCTTTGCCCCAACGGAGTCATCTTCCCTTCAGGTCGTAAATCTGTAAAGTCTACTTCCTGTATATCTTGGTTATTATCCTAACTTTTGGTTAGTATCCTTCATCCCAACTATTGATTGGTATCCTCCATTGTGAGTTCGCCTTTGGTCGGCGTTCTCGTTATCCTAACTTTTGGTTAGTATCCTTTATCCGAACTATTGGTTGGTATCTTTCATTGTGAGTTCACCTTTGGTCGGAGTTCTCGTTATCCTAACTTTTGGTTAGTATTCTTTATCCCAACTATTGGTAGGTATCTTTCGTTGTGAGTTCGCCTTTGGTCGGCGTTCTCGTTATCCTAACTTTTGGTTAGTATCCTTTATCCCAACTATTGGTTGGTATTTTCCATTGTGAGTTCGCCTTTGGTCGGCGTTCTCGTTATCCTAACTTTTGGTTAGTATCCTTTATCCCAACTATTGGTTGGTATTTTCCATTGTGAGTTCGCCTTTGGTCGGCGTTCTCATTATCCTAACTTTTGGTTAGTATCCTTTATCCCAACTATTGGTTGGTATTTTCCATTGTGAGTTCGCCTTTGGTCGGTGTTCTCGTTATCCTAACTTTTGGTTAGTATCCTTTATCCCAACTATTGGTTGGTATTTTCCATTGTGAGTTTGCCTTTGGTCGGCGTTCTCGTTATCCTGACTTTTGGTTAGTATCCTTTATCCCAATTATTGGTTGGTATCTTTTGTTGTGAGTTCGTCTTTGGTCAACGCACTCGTTATCCTAACTTTTGGTTAGTATCCTTTATCCTAACTTTTGGTTAGTGTCCTTCATGTCATCCTAACTTTTGGTTAGTATCCTTCATTTCATCCAAACTTTTGGTTAGTGTCCTTCATTTCATCCTAACTTTTTGTTAGTATCCTTTATCCTAACTTTTGGTTAGTGTCCTTCATGTCATCCTAACTTTTGGTTAGTATCCTTTATGTCATCCTAACTTTTGGTTAGTATCCTTCATTTCATCCTAACTTTTGGTTAGTGTCCTTCATTTCATCCTAACTTTTGGTTAGTATCCTTCATGTCATCCTAACTTTTGGTTAGTGTCCTTCATTTCATCCTAACTTTTGGTTAGTATCCTTCATGTCATCCTAACTTTTGGTTAGTATCCTTTATTTCATCCTAACTTTTGGTTATTATCCTAACTCTTGGTTAGTATCTTCTTTCCCAACTCTTGGTTGGAAATCTCTTGGTTTGTATCCTCTATTCCGACTTTTGGTTGGTGTCTTTCCTCTTTCCTAACTCTTGGTTGGGAATCTCTTGGTTTGTATCCTCTATTCCGACTTTTGGTTGTTGTCATTCCTCTTTCTCAACTCTTGGTTGGAAATCTCTGGGTTTTATCCTCTATTCCGACTCTTGGTTAGTGTCTTTTCTCTATCCCAACTATTGGTTGGTACTTTGTCTTTTATCCCATATCGTAGTAGATATCCTATCCTTTATTCCAACTCTTGGTCGGTATTCCTTGTCGCGAGTTCACTCTTTATCAATGTCTTTTTCATCTCAACTTTTGGTTGGCATTTTTTGTTGACTCATCTATCACCTTTTGCTATCTCAACTTTTGGTTGGTATCCGCTATCTTCGAGACCACCTCCGGGTGGCAATCACTAAATCACTTCATTATATCTCCCCACAGTTTGCAAATTTCTGGGTTCTTTTGGTATTTAATCTCCGTGTACCCCGAATCTCTGAAAGTCGATGCTCTTATCCCTTCAGGTCCAAGTCGATTGAATAGGGGCAGCTCTAACACCCCAAAATATGCCCTCATATTTATACCATCAATAAGTGGCTTATGCTTCACATACATGTGCATTTCATTTAGGTCATAAGCATCACACATGTATCATTGGTCTTCCCAAGGCACGAGATCAGAGGTTGCCATGGTATTGGTTGCTCAAAGCAAGAAGAATGAGGTACACTCAAGCAATCAAGCTACAAAGGCTCTTTATGCCTCACAACATCATATTTGGTTCACTATTTCATCAGGAGATTGAATCTTGCAAGAAACTTGAAGAGAATCACCTCCTTCTATCTCTTGATCTTCAAATTAGGGTTTTCTTCTTTGGGCATGTGACATCCTCATGGGCAAGAATCTAGGAGCCTCAACATCCTCATATTATGTAAAATATCTTGGTTCAAGAGAATCTCACTTCAATTCAGAGGAATTAGGGTTTTGACTATGGATCAACATCTCCAGACTTTTGGGGGCCAAACTAGGGTTTTGTGTGAAATCAGTTTATTTCTGATTCTTTGGGAAAGACTTGATTCCATGGCATTCAATATGTTATTAAGTGTCTATGGTTGGAGTATTGACCATCAATTTCATTCAAAAGGTTTTCAATTGGCCAGATGATTGAGAATCAATCAAATTGGGAATAAAGTCAACTGGGCCAGTAAAAAGTCAACTCCTGACTTTTCGAGATCAACTTTGTGTTCATCATGTTAAATATGATCAATGTATAGAATTTGATCAAGAAACATCAAAGGAATCATGAAAAATCAAGCTTGTGTGGAAAGTTACCATTTTTGGCAAATTAGAGTTTTAGAAACTTTCCATTTTTGGAAAGTTTTTCATGCCATGAAGCCACTATCAAAGCCATTTTTCTCTATGATAAAAGCTTCATTTCAATTTTTGTCTAACATGAAAGTTGTAGTATGCATTTCAAGCTTTCGAACCATAGGTAATTCATCTCCATTGGATCATTTTTGAGCAAGTTATGGTTGTTGCAAGTTAGGGATTTTCACACTTGCATTTTCAACACTTAGAAATTTCTCTAAGTGTTTAAAGGTCAACTTTTAAGCCAAGGTTCAAGCCTGTTTTTGAGTGATTTCCAAGCCTCATTTGGAAATCATTTTCAAATAAAAGTTGTAGAGTGTTCTTCCACCTTTCCAACCATATAGAGAACTAGTAGAAAACCCGTGCGTCCGCACGGGTTCTGGTGTGGACTGCGGATACGTCACCAGTTAGGTTATGAAATATAAAAAAAAAAACCAAAAATAAAAAAATGTAGTTCTAAATTCAAAGAGAATTAAAATGATTCACCCATAAATGATGTATTTTTTCCCGTATATAAATATTATTTTTGTTTTGACACTATTTATAAATATATTTGAATCAATGGTAAAGTTGTTCCCATTTATAAAAATATTTAAATCAAAATATTATTTTTGTTTTGACATTATTTATAAATATATTTGAATCAAAAGTAAAGTTTTTCCCGTTTATAAAAATAGTTTTTAAGAATAATATTAAATTTAAGTTGAAATAGCAATAAATGTAGAAGATGAAATGTAAACCAAAATATCAAAAATAATATGATTTCAAAATAAAACAATAATTTTATAAGAGAGAATACAATTTTAAAATATCAACAATATATTTTTTAATAGATTCCCTAAATTGTTTTCACATATTTAAAAAAAAATGGGCGATAAAATTCTATTTTTCAATATTTGGATAAGTAGTAAAGTTGATCCGGTTTATAACAATAGTGTTTTTTCCCGTATATAAAATGTTTTAATCAACAATGTATTTTTTCCCGTATATAAATATTATTTTTGTTTTGATATTTTTTTATAAAAATATTTGAATCAATAGTAAAGTTGTTCCCGTATATAAAAATATTTGAATCAACAATGTATTTTTTTCCCGTATATAATAATTATTATTTTTTGAAATCATTTATAAAATTAATTGAATCAATAGTAAAGTTGTTTCTGTTTATAACAATAGCAGATTATTCGTATAAATAGTAAAATTGTTTTCCGTATATAAATATTTGTCTCGTATATAAACATTATTTTTGTCTTGACTACATTTATAAAAATATTTGGACAACAGTAAGAATGCAAATTTAATCTCTTTCTTTTTAACTTATTTTTTATTAAATTTATCACACACTTAAACAATTTTCTACGTTTTATATAGGTTGTGACTCCTCTAGCAAAATATGCCTTAACATTGTTGCCGATTGTATCAAGCATAGAGGAACTTGTTACTTCTCCTAGGCTAAGATGTTATGCGGTGTCTATTGTTATCAGAACAGCTTGCACAAGTCGAGAAAAAAAGAGAGTTTAAATAATATTTTATCTATTAGTCTCCCTTGCCAGCTATTCTTGTAGTAGCTGAGTATGTTCCTATGATTGCGCTAACCACCCCCACAATAATAATCCTTTTGCAATTTGTTATCTGAAAAAAATAAATATTAAACATTTAACTTGTTATCTAATTTGAATATTTGCTCATAAAAGCATATAATGATTACAAAGAAGTCTTGATTCAAATACATGTATATTTAATACTCTGCCACTGCGTAGCTTGAGATAACATGCACAATGATAAATAATTGCCTGTGATAAAAACATGAATAATATGTAAATAAATATATGCTTTCATAATGTTTTTACATAATAAGGAAAATAAATAAATTACAACTATCATTGACATCAGAGAACTAATTAGTGCCATCACAGAACCTGGAATAAATTTGAAAGAAGGTTAAACACCATAAATTCTTTCTCTGTCATGAAGTGAAATGTTTTCGTGGCTACAATCACGGTCATCCGTTGTTTTTCAAAACAACGGTCGCGTGTGAACAAAGCAATGTGCATCATTACTCTAAAAATCTTAAGGAAATGCAGCCAAAATCGTCGTTGTTTTTCCGTTGTGAAGACCTTCTTATCTTAAACCTTTATATTGCAGTTCTAGACTGCAATATAAAACTATGTATGATGTGCAAGATGTTGTGCAAGATAAGGCCTAAGTGTTTAATAGGGCTGACCAATTACAAATTGAGCCAGACAGTAAAACCAACATGACAACAGTAGTATTACTTACCAAATCACCTCAGTAACAGACTATTTCCAAAATTCAAACCGAAATATCGTAAAAACTAAATTAACCAATGAGCGAACAGAGAGTTAAAACAACAATCTCCAAACTGTAAGGTTTCACGATCGCAATGCTTCACAATACGAAGACAAAAATCGAACAAAAAGTCATAATTGAAACAGTTCAAAATAATGATAAAGTTATCGCCGTTACCGTAAATATCCATGCTGCTGCTGAAATTGGTCGGAAATTCTGAAGCGGCTTCGAAGAGGTTGTGCAGAGATTGTCGAATTCTTCGAATTCCTTTCCTCTCGTGCGTGGTGGCGACCGCTAGATGTGGTTGTGCTGCTGCGATTGTTGTACATTGTCGGCGAAGAAGATGAAGCAATTTTGTCACGCTTGTAATTGATCAGAACTGCAACGAAGGAGAGTGAAAATGTTGATTCTTGGATTGCCTTAACAGAAATGCATGTTTCCTAAAGTACCTTCCAAAGAACATTTTCCTTCCAACAACTCCAAGCTTTACTTAAGTGCTCCAATATGTTTTTGGCCATATTGTGCTTACTACCCTCTGTCATTCAGGGGACCATAACACCATAACATGAGTAAAATCAGAGAGATAAATGCAGAAGCCACTTGGAGAATGAATGAAATTAAAAAATTAAAAAATTTGTTTGACAACCTCTAATTTTCCCGACTTCTCGCAATTTCGAATACCGGGATCAACCTGTGCTCTGCTGCTCTCAAGCTTCACATAAACCTTAGAGATCCTGACCAGGCCTTTCAATCCTCAGACCATGAAACGCAGCAAGAACAACCACCGTGTCATTCCTGTTTTTCATCAAGCACATGAAGGGCAAGCTCAAACACGCATTAAACCGGTAAACTGAAACACGAAAGTTATAGTCAGCTAAGATAGTTCACTGTGATTTACACTGCAATTGATGTTCGAACACAAACTCATGTGATATTCGACACCATTCAAGCGATTTGAAACAACAGCAGCAACGCGTAACAGATCGAACACACCTGTAGTAAAACAAAAAACAACTTCCATTAGCTCGTTAGTTATGTTACAAAAGAAATGTTAATGAGAATATCAAATTCAACAACATCTACCTTGAGCTATTGGTTATGTTTTGATGACGAAATTGTTGAGGCGGTTGCCGAAGCTTTTGTTCAGACATTCTTTATGAATCTTGATATTGCAGAACATAAGATTGGAATAACAACAGAAAAAAAGCATGAGATTAAGATTGGAATAACAACAGAAAAAAAATCATGAGATAAATATTGGAATAACAACCGGAAAAAAAAAGCATGAGATACAAAACTGAGTGAGATATGATTATACTATGCTAATGATCCAAAGTGAAGAGAAGATTCCCAAATTCCCCAAAACCTTTTTCATGACGAATAAAAACCGAAAACGTGAAAGAAAAAATTAAATTCAGATTAAAATAAAGTGATATGAGTTGGGACAAACCTCGAATGCTGTGGATGAACATCTGAAAATCCTTTGACTGAAAATCCTTTCGGGTCGAGCCACCACAAGGATTTGTCATTAATATGCATGATACACAAGATACATATAGTTTTCAACATTAAAGATACATAAAATAGCAATTATTCCCTCATATAGTAGAACACACAACCTCTACCATTTATACCACCTGTCAATAGTAGAACAACAACGAAAATGAAAAGACGAAGAAGAAAAGAAAGTAGAACAACAACATCAGTAGCAGCAGGATGAAATTTAGTATCCATTTCAAAACGACAGGATGAACTATTTGAGAAAGCATGCTTAAGCCATAATAAACAAAATAAAAGATAAAACACAGATCTGAGGAAATTACCCGTCACTGTGCCTTTTTTGCTTATTGTCTCTGATTACATCCTCCAAAATGAATGAAGAAAAAGAGAAAGAGAGGGAAAGAGAGAGAAGAGAGAAACAAAATGAAGAGAAAGAGAAGAAGTAAGAGAGGGAAGATAGTTTACTCAGGAAAAAATGCTAAAGTCTACCTAAATAATCGTCAACTGTAGAGAATCTCTTCTATCAGCTTCCTCTTCCAGCCGTCATTCCTGCTTCAGCTTCCGACATTCTCCGGTGAACCCATAAAATCAAAAACCTAACCCGAACCCACAGAATCCTACAGCAAAAACAAAACCAGTTAGTTGTCATACAATCGATTTTACGTATGGGTTTTTTTTCCCGTAGTATTGAAGAAGACGAAAGACAAAGAAGAAAGATGTAAGAAAAAGAGGGGGAAAGAAGAAGGACGCAGAGAAGAAAGAAGAAGAAAAGAGAGAGAGAGAGAGAGAGAGAGAGAGAGAGAGAGAGAGAGAGAGAGAGAGAAGATAGAGAGAACGGATGAGAGAAAGAAGAAGAAAGACTAACACGTGTCCAAAAGGGTATAAAGGTATTTTTGGGAATAAAGTCAACTGGGCCAGGAAAAAGTCAACTCCTGACTTTTCGAGATCAACTTTGTGTTCATCATGTTAAATATGATCAATGTATAGAATTTGATCAAGAAACATCAAAGGAATCATGAAAAATCAAGCTTGTGTGGAAAGTTACCATTTTTGGCAAATTAGGGTTTTAGAAACTTTCCATTTTTGGAAGGTTCTTCATGCCATGCAGCCACTTTCAAAGCCATTTTTCTCTATTATCAAAGTTTAATTAAAATTTAATCTAACATGAAAGTTGTAGTATGCATTTCAAGCTTTCCAACAATAGGTAATTCATCCCCATTGGATCAGTTTTGAGCAAGTTATGGTTGTTGCAAGTTAGGGATTTTCACACTTGCATTTTCAACACTTAGAAATTTCTCTAAGTGTTTAAAGGTCAACTTTTAAGCCAAGGTTCAAGCCTGTTTTTGAGTGATTTCCAAGCCTCATTTGTAAATCATTTTCAAATAAAAGTTGTAGAGTGTTCTTTCACCTTTCCAACCATATAGAGAATGTGCCATTTGGATTTTTGAGTCAAAACTTATGATCAATCAAAGTTGGGACATTTAAGTTGTTCAAGTGAAAAAACTTAGAATTTTTCTAAGTCCCAAAAACCGTTTTTGCACCAAAGAATTGAATGATATTTTTCATCATGTTCAAGATCTCTATTCAACTTGATTCTTACATCAAACTTGTTGTGCCAACTTCCCTATACAATTTGATACCAAGAACTTGCAATTTGGCTCATGATTCATGGAGATACACATCACCAAAGTCAGCACCTCAATATGTCCATCAATGTGTTTAAACCATGACTTGTGCCAAATTCAATACAAACTCATGCCATTCTTGCCTCATGTGTGCCATACACTTTATGTCACCTTCTCATTACCACAACTGACCATACAAAAACCTTACATCCCATGCACATGTACCATCTTTACTTCACATATCCATGATAAAAACAAAATGAACAAGCTGTTATGGTTCTGACCTGTACCATCCTCATATCAATACATCATCATCATGTAACTTCATAAATACACCATGACAACAATGCCTCATGCACACACACATAACACTAACCCGTGCCATTCACCAAACCTTATATTTTTCCAATTTTCACTAACCATGCGTAACTCATTTTCTAATCATGATTATCACCTAACCATCACTCTAACCACCCTATATAACCTCTAACCACCCTTAACTGAATTAGTTACTTCATTTTATCCAAATCATATCAAAAATCACATTTCACTCTTCCAAGTTCAATCAATCGAATCTCCTCCAATATGGGGCTTTGGCAAGGGTTCTTTCACTAGCTTCATCACCACAATTCCCTCTAGCTTCTGTATGTATTCTTCTCGAGCTGGAACAACCATAGCACCCTACTCGAATCCACTTCAATTCACCATCAACTTGCATTTTTTCTCAAGATCCAAAGGTTCCAGAGCATTTATTTTTCTCCCAGAGAAGATCTCAAGACTTGCAGGAAGTTTTTTTTGGGTTTCTAGCAAGTGATTTAAAGCTCAGGCCAGGTTAGTTATTCTTGAACTTTATTGCATCATTTTAAGGCAAGATAGGTGGTTAGAATCATGTAAATCCCTTGCATTTGAAGTCATTCTTATGAAGGCAATGTCTGTGATAGAACTGAGGGCAAGATGTGAGATTTGTGATTTTAGGGTTTAACTTATTTTGATTCGTATGCCATGATAGAGTGGTTGTATGGAGATTTTGAGCTTGGATTAGAAACCAGCATGAAAAACCGAGTGGGATGGTGGTCATATTTTTTATTTCTGGGAATTTTTATCATTATCCATGGCGGTGATACGCCGGAGAAGACGACCGGAGAATGTCTCCGACGTTTGTAATATTCTAACCCTAGTCAGCCATACATACGTGTCAATTCACCACTGGGCCATGCAATAATTCTGATCCAGCGTGTACCAAGCATTTTCCCGCGTGTGAAAGTTTTTGAATTCCTCCAATAAAACTGGTCCAACGCATTAATGAGAATCTGAGTTATACACCACGTGCTCATTTTCTTGGTTTTTTTCTTATTTTAAATGAAAATGATATAATAATAATCAGACCAAAAAGAGTTTTTTGGTTGTGTGGTCTGGACCTACCCACGCGTACTATTCACACCTCCCCTCATGGCCTAATGTAGAAATTGAATTGAGGAACTTGCTAACTGTGCACCCCCTAGCTTTTACATTCTTTTTTGTTTTCTTTTTCATACACGTTTATTTTTTATTTATTGAAAATAGATTTCTTTACTTAAAAATCTCAAGAAAATTCACGAGTGATCTTGAATTATTTAATTAATTTTAAATTTTCTTTTAATTCCATTTTTTAATATTTTGAATATTTTGTTTTGGAATTTTGTTTGGAATGTGTATAATTTGACATGCCTTGCACATAATGACTTGAAACCATTTTTTTCCCAACTAGTTTTGACCTCAATTTTTGTATACCTTTAGTCATGTGGTTATAGGACATATTGATGATCATTTGAGATTTTTTCCATTAATTTTTGGTGCATTTTGAATGCTCTTTTTGTGACTTGTTTTGAGTGATCCATAATTGTGACTTGCCTAATGTTTGCTATGGTTTGAACCACTTTTGTGTAGAATCTTGACCATATTTTTGGGACATGTTTAACCACTGACCCCATCATGTTAGGGTAAAAGTTTCATAATTTTTCAAGGTCCCTAACTATTTTTCATGAATATTTCATTCCAGGTCTATTGTGTGGATGTATGCCTAGAGTTAGGGTAAACTTGTTGACTATGTGTGGGACTTTCTTGAGCCATTTTCCTTGAGATGTTTGGACACATTCATGAGGATATTTTGCACACCATTATTATACCTTGAAGTTGATTTTTGATCATGATCTATATGCTTTCTTTGAACCCTAAATGCATACCTGATTTTTGTTCAATGCTTACCTAAGTGATTGGATTTGATGATGCATTTATGCAACCCTTTTTGGGATCATTTGGTCATTGATTTACACTTGTTATAGCATGAGGTAAAGCCTTCTAATCACATTTTATAGGTCCTTTTATGTGCCTCTAATTGATGTTACATGTGTGTTAACTTGAGTATGCTTAATTGCCCACTTTGACCACTTCCTTTGAGCCAATTGTATGCTTCCTTTACTCAATGCTTGTGTGACTTAAATGGGGGATCTTATAGGTCATTTTCTACTGACTTGTATGGTTAGACACTTACTTGACATGACCTTTGACCTTTTTTACATGATTGACAATTCATATGCTTTTGGAAGATGATTAAGGTTGAGTTTAAACACTACTTGTTCCAACTTTTGAGAATGCTTTGACATGAAATTTTGTGACAAGTTGAGGTTACTTTTAAGCATTGAATACATGTTTTAAATTCTTACTTAGGTCATTCAAATGTCAACTTCATGCTTACTTGTTCATTGTATGTTCATTAATGATTGATGCATCATAAGTATGACATCTTTGTGTAGAATTGCCTAAACTTTTGAAAATGACTTGGTGTGGATTTAATGATCATTTCTTGACTTATTAAACCTCACTTTGCATTGATCATGAAATGTAATGCTACTGCCCCATGTAGTTTCTTCCTTTGATTTTACATGTTTGAGCTTTTAAAATGTATCTTACATGAACATTGTGATGACATTTGTTTGAGTTAAGATATGGTACATGATTTGAATCTTTTTGAGCTTCCTTTGCTTATTAACATGAATGTGATATAGTAGGACATAGATACTGACCTAGGTAGATTCTCATACCTTTAGTACTCATTTCCTTTTGTTAATTGTTTGGCTTTACTTCTAGTTTAGTCTTAGGACATTTGCATGTGCATTAGTGCATAGTTTTTGCATATTTCTTTCAACTATCTAATAGTTTAGCTGGTTTGAATTTGGTAAGCACTTGTATTACTTTACATTGTTGTTCAAACTTATGTGACCTCTCTTTCATCTCATCTTTCCTTTCTTCCTTCTTTGAATTGTGATTGAATCATCTAATGTTTACTTGTGTATGATCACATGTTCCCTTAGGATTCCTAACTTGAATCTAATTTTGGATTAGGTTCAAGGTAGGAAAGACATTAGGTTACCAATTTAAGCATGCTAACATAGGTAGAGATTCCCTTTCCTAACCCCAACTATAGGATCAATTATTGCATGGCAACTTCTAGGATGGAGATTCCCTTAGAGTTTTCTTTCAACCACTTGAGTCTCTCTTCTCTCTCTAAAATAAAAGCAAAAAACACTTAACAACTATTGTATATGGAGTGCCCCACGAGCCTTAAGCACATGGGAAATGATTAGTGAAGGTCTCCTTTACTCTTCTAGGGTGCTTTGCAAACGTTCCGTTGGGAGCGACCTTGCAAGGTATTCGCTCCTATGTCATAGTCTTTAGCAAACAAAACAAATCAAAACACTTCTTCTAAAAGACATAAACAAATCAATCGTCTTCCTTCAGGATTCTTTTCTCATCTCACTCACTTTAATCGTAAGGACACGCTATTTTCATTCTACCATAAACAGGTAAACGCGTAAGTCTCCACACAACGAGCGACAACACCTAAACTACTAGAACTCGAACGTTAGCGTCGTTTACCTAAAAAACACCAACAAGGCCACCCGTAGTAGGTCAAACTACGACTGCTCTGATTTCCTCTCTCCTGTCCGATCGAGGATACGTAGGCACAAGACGACGATGTCTTGGCGAGCAACCTTCCCTCATTCACCCGTAGTCCTCCGAACTATGTTGACTCAGACTTTCCCATTCCCGAGGGAATACATAGGCCTAGGACGACGATGTCCTACCGAGTCACATTTTGTTTTCTTTCCCCTCTTCTTTGTTTCTAGTTCTATTCTTTTCCAGTTAGCAGTGGAGCTTCAGATACCCATATCCTTTGATTAGAACAACAAGCGTGGATCTCATCGAGTACAATGGACACGAGGGGGTGCTAATACCTTCCTCTCACATAACCGACTCCCGAACCCAAACTATGGTTGCGATGACGATATCTTTCCCTCCTTTAGGTTTTTCTTCGATCATTTCCTTTCCCCGCGCCGGGATAAATAACGTTCGGTGGCGACTCTTCTGTTTTCTTCCGGTTAATTTTCGCGTTGCGACAACTTATGCTCAATAAACATAGAAAGTGACTTCACTACTCAAGTACACAGACAAGAGACTTCAATGCTCAAGCACGCAGGGAAGAGACTTCCTCTACTTTAAACAAACAATTTAACAGAAAAGATAACTACTATACTTAGATACACAATCAGAAGTATAGCAGTTGTTAAACAACTACAAAGGTTCTTAACCTATTAAGATTTCTAAGATATACAAAGATAAGAAATCTTAAGATCTTATGCAATGATAATTACGAATAAAAGCTCAGAGTTATGCTCAAGATGATACATTGCATTGTAGTGTGTAATCTTCCTTCAAATCTTCAGATTCCTTTTATAGAGGTAGAGAAAGAGTCGTTGGGGGGTTTGAGCATAAGAGCTAACTTAGTGAAGAAGCATGCCAAGAGAGACGTTGGAGAATGTATACGGATAGAAGCATTGTCACTGAAAATTGGCTTTGTTCACAACACCTTTCGAAGTGGTAGGTATCTACTAAAAGGTAGAATAGACTGAAGAGGTCACATCACCACTCCTTGAGCCTTGCAAAATGAAACCCTAGTTGACTCTTCCCAGAAATCTAACGTTCTGACAAGTCTGGTCTACTTTTAGTATAGGGTACAGATCAAAGGGACCTTTGGGCAACAAAATATAAGCTGTCACGAGGGGCTGGAACATATTACCAAAGTCCGAACCTTCAGAGGTGTTAACCCTCAATTTCGATGCTAGAAAGAATCAAAGCTATTTTATGTTAAAAAATTATTTTTAATATAAAGAAGGCTTCGACCCAGTTTTTGGAGAGGCCTGAGTCGAATAGAGGTGTAGGAACCTCAAAAAATGGCTAAGTGTTGGAAGGGTTTCGACCATGAGAATGTGGTAACAAACGCTGCAGTAGTTATATTAAGGTTGGAGGGAATTTCCAATATTTGAAATTTAAATAAGAGCAGTTGTGAACGTGGGAACAGTTGAGACCAAGGAGAAGGCGCCAAAATCCACACGTTCGAAGCAGTAACCACCACTTAGTTGTTATTTCCTAGCACTATAAATAGGAGTTAGTTCTATGTAAATGGTGTGTTCATATTTTTGTACAAGTTACTCAAAGAAACTCAAAGTACCCGCGTGTAGAGAAACGAGTTCGTGAGAATGTACGTAATGTAACACCATTTTCTTCATTAATATAATTTATCTTCAACATGTTTAAGATTCAGCCATTTACTTTCCATGCCTTTACAGTTTCTTGAACTTTATCTTCCATGCCAAATTTACTTTCAAAGCCATTTAAACTTTCCGCGTCTACCTTCGACTGCACTTTTACGTTCAAGCATTTACTTTTCAAAGTCTTTTATTTTCAAGAACGTGGAGTTCTCCTTTAATCCATTGCATTTATTTTCAAAGTCTTTTACTTTCTTGCACTTTACTTTCGACAACACTTTATTATCCCAGCCTTTACTTTCCAAGAACGTGGAGTTCGTTGCATTTTACTTTCAAAGCTTTTTTATTCATTGTCATTTCTTTTCGACGCCTTTAATTTCTGCACCCCTTTACTTCCAGCCCTTTAAGTTTCAAGTCTTTGCTTTACTTTATTGCATGTAGTCGAACGTGGAGTTCAGTTAGATTTTATTTCAGCATTGTCGAACGTGGAGTTCAGTTTACATTCTCTTTAATTTTCATTTTGTCATTTACACTTGTCTCTCAAATTTAGCACATGTCCTAGGATTTGTGTGGTCGATCCTGCAAGTTAATCAATTTGCGTTCAGATTGATAGACCAGAGGTTGTTTACCGAAATTCACAGTAAACAAATTGGCACACCTGGTGGGACCCAGTGCTAAGTTACGCCTTTTTGTCAACGTCATCTCTCTTGGTGAAGAAGTACTTTCGTTGTATGTTATTGAGAAGTGGGAAGTTAGCCACAGCAAACGAAGGAATACCAAAGAGAAGATACACTAAGAAAATGGCAACCAATGCCAACCAACAAGTTGATCCTCAAGGGAGTATTTTTAAACACTCAGTCAAGTAGCAGTATGGGGTCTCAAAGCACACCATCACTAGTGTCTTCGACAGGAGGACAGGCGTCACTTCCATTAGTAGTGTCTGAGCCAGGATCAACATATACAAAATCATATACTCAACCTGTGTTGAGTACATAGGACTGCAAAGTTCTAACTCACCAACACCCCCCAGGAGGAAAATTCAATGTACAGGCACGTTCCTCCTCCAGGTTTTCCACATCCAGGTTCAAGGAGTCAACCTTATGGTATGCCTACATCAATGATGCAAAATCTGCAGAATGCTCCACCTGTATTTTTAGAAACTGTCGTGTCTTCGCCACTACAAGGGTCAGGATCAGGAGGGCGAAACAACCAGAATATAGGTGTTGGTTACTCTGTTCAAACGCCTAGCCTTACAAATACATCCATAAATTGTTTGAGACAGCAGATGGATGAAAGTAACATGCAAATGGTACATATGTTGTCTCAGACGATGGGAGAAGTTTTTCAACCTTTGATTCAAAATACGACCCAAACTAACCAACAATTGGCTACACAAGTGGCACACATGGCTGATTTCATGGGAGTACCAGCGGTAGATCAAAGAGCAACGGTTGTCGAAGATATTCCAAGACGTCATCCACGTCAGATACCTGATGCGAACTTGGAGGATCAAGAGATGATTGATCATTTTAGAGTCGAACCACCAAGACACCAGATGCCATATCAGGTGGAGGAAGAACCAATAGTGATGGTGAACAGGAACCAAAACGCAGATCAACTACTTAGACAGGTTCGACACCAAAATCAAGCAGAAGAAAATAATCTTGCAGCCATGGTTGAAAGGATAATGACTAGAAATGGTATGAATTTTGGCTTCACCGGGCCAAATTATACTTCGCCTATAGTGGATTACATTCTCCAAGCAGAACTACCCCCTAAGATGAAGGTTCCAAAGTTCAGCAAGTTTTCAGGAGATACTACTGAGTCTACTGTTGAACATGTGGCTAGGTATTTGATCGAAGCAGGCGAGATTGCAGCTGACGAAAGCCTTAGGATCAAATACTTCCCAAGGTCCCTTACCAAGAATGCCTTCACATGGTTTACCACTTTGCCTCCAAATTCCATCTATAATTGGACCCAACTAGAACGTTTGTTTCATGAACAGTTCTACATGGGGCAAACTAAGATTAGTTTGAAAGAATTAGCTAGCATCAAGCGCAAAGTTACTGAGCCAATTGATGACTACCTGAATAGGTTTCGACTTCTTAAAGCCAGGTGCTTTACACAAGTGCCAGAACATGAGTTGGTCGAAATGGCTGCTGGGGGTCTTGATTATTCCATTAGGAAGAAATTAGATACCCAATATCTTAGAGATATGGCCCAGTTGGCTGATAGGGTTCGACAGTTAGAGAGGTTGAAAGAAGAAAAGGCTAAATTCAGTAGGGGTAAAAAAGTAGCCTTTGTCGAATGCAATGAAGATGTGGAGAATCTGTATGGTGAAACATCTTATTTCGACGGAAATGAGGTTGACGTTGCTGAGTTAAAGCAAGGTCCACCTTATGCCTGCAAATTATTAGCTCCTTCAGAAGGAAAAAATCCTGTCGAATCTAACGACAAATTTCCTAAGAAAACATATACTTTCGACGTCACTAAATGTGACGAAATTTTTGATTTGTTAGTTAAAGATGGGTAAATGATAGTGCCTGCTGGTGCTAAAACGCCACCTTTAGAACAAAGAAAGAAAAGAGGTTTTTGTAAGTACCATAATTTTTTGGGTCATAAAACTTCTCAATGTTTTCTTTTCAGGGATTTGGTGCAAAATGCTATCCAAGAAGGAAGGCTGAAGTTTGGTGACAAAGGCAAAGCCCAGATGAAGATTGACTCTGACCCATTGTAAGTTATAGAGACTAACTATACAGAGCCTCACGAGGTTCAGATGGTGGAAGCCACAGAGGGATTCGATGAGTCAGTCAACATGGTGGAGGTTACTGAAGACTTCGCCACCAGTTCTGTGATAATTGAAGGTTCTAGTAAGGCTGCAAGTGGCCTAAATGTTGATGGTACCAGTCTAATGTTGGTGACCAAAGAAACTGCTAATAAGTTTGTTGAAATAGATAATGCTGCTAAGGTTTTGGATATGACCGTGAGTGGGTGGAAGATAAATGCCAATGAAGGCATTAACATGGTCGAGTTGGCTGAAGAATCTGATTCTAGCTCAGATATTATCAACACCAATGAGGCTATGGGCAGAAATGCCCCTAAAGTCCAAGTTGTTAAGGAATTGGAAGATTACATGCTCTTGGTAGGAGAGATGCTAGACATGGATGGCTGTTTTGTGGAAAACTGGATATGTATGGCTGCTGAAATTTTTTTCAAGACATCTCCTGATGTCGAGAGAGTCAATGCTGAGGAGATGGTTGAAGCTGAAAAAGCTGCTTGGCAAAAAGCTTCCCAAAGGGCTGCAAAAGCAGCAGCAGGTGGTGGTTGCTTGGCAAAGACCACTGAAAGTCTGGAAGCTCGTTTCTCCAAGATGCACTTAAAGGACAAAATGGATGTCAACATGGTCGAAATTACGGATCGAAAAACTGAACAAGTGAGTAAGGCAGATGAGCAAGAGAAGCGCAAAAAAATGGCTTATCCTAAGCAAGAAGAGACAATTGTGGATTTCTTGCATCGTTGCCAGAAGAAAGGCTCTGGAGTAATGCTATGTCCCAGATGCAGCGCCATTTTTGATGAAAAAGCTGCCCACAAGCTAGAAGGTGTCAAGAAGGCTGGTGAAAGCTGGGGGCAGAAGGTGAACAAAGGGCACAGAGGTTTTGACCATAGGCGACTTTCGACAGGGCTAAAAAACCAAGCACCAGGAGTTAGGCCAGGTACATTCAAACCAGCTGCGAATGTGCCAACAGGTAGTTGGATCAAGCCTATCGAAGGGAGAGGACAGAAGACAAAGTGGGAGAAATTTGATGGGGAAAGAGGTTATTCGTTCGAGTATAGAAAAGAGAACCACACCACCAACAAATCAGCATACATTTCTCAGAATTACAAGGGTAAAAACCCCATGTCTAGATCACAATGGCGAAGAGAGCAGCGCAGGCGAAAGGATGTCAGGGAGGCTCAGGTGCAAGGAGAATCAAGCACTAATGTGGATAATCAAGCTGGGGCAATGGAGAAGATGCCCATACGACGAAAGTTGTTCACTGTTCAGCCAGAAAAGAAGGTCAAAGAGGATGAGAATATGACTGATAACTTCGACAATGAGTCAGCGGCTTCCCTAGATATTTTGGTAAATGTGGTGTCAGTAATGCCAAGAGAATTTGGTCAAGTCTCAGAGGTCGAAGACTTAGATCAAACTGCTGAATTGGAAATGTTGGCACACAAGCCTGTGTGCTATTACATCATGAACAATGGGTGCGTCGAAGAACATAATGCTTTCTTTGAACGTCCCACAGAGGCAATGAAGGGTCATTTGAAGCCTCTTTACATTACTGGCAAAGTAGAAAACGTCCCTGTCAACAAAATTTTGGTAGACTGTGGTGCAACGGTTAATTTGATGCCAAGATTTTTGCTGAGCAAGATTGGGAAATTTGAGACTGATACTAAACCCCACAACATGGTTCTGTCGAACTATGAAGGAAAGGTTGGTTCCACTCTGGGAGTGATTCAGGTGGATCTCACTGTGGGAACTATTACCAGACCAACAGTGTTTATGGTCGTCGAGACAAAAGCTAACTACAATCTACTCTTGGGTAGGGAGTGGATTCATGGGATAGGAGTTGTACCCTCATCTATGCATCAAAGAATCACCATTTGGAGATCAGATGGGATAGTTGAAAATATTGAAGCTGATCAAGGGTACTTTAAGGTGCCTATTAATCATGTGGATAGTAGGCAATTTGAGAAGCATCTGGCGAACATCGCTCCATGTCCTCCAGCTGATTTTGAGTTTACACCTGACGTGGAAACGTTTTATTCGTTGTATTTACACCCTGTTGAAGGTTTCAGATAGGACAGGGAGGTACCAGGAGGAAGGTTGCCATGCTTAGCCACACCTCCAATAGAGTCCACAGGGTGGGGAGATGAATTCAGTGATCATGACTGAGTTCGACGCTTTAAAAAGAATTTCGGCCTATGTGGCTGAAACAAAACTACAAGCGGCTTTGGAAGCCGCCAATGATTATATGGCTGGTGAAGCCATTTCTGAAGTATATCAAGGAGGTCCTGGTAAGGACTTCGACCCAAAACCTCTAGATAAGGTTGAAACTGGAGAGCAAAGCCAGAGGCTCGACGCCATCTATGAAGATGAGCCTTTGGTATTTAAGAAGGATCCGTTGGCAAATAATATAAAAATTCTAGCACAAGATCCCTTAGAAGAAGTTGACCTCAGTGAGGGGGCAACCAAAAGGCCTACCTACATCAGTGCCAATCTTGATCCCCAGTTGAAGGATGAAGTAGTTCAGCTGTTGAAAGAGTTCAAAGACTGCTTCGCTTGGGATTATGATGAGATGCCTGGTTTGAGCAGGGAGTTGGTCGAACACAGGTTGCCTATGACGCTTGGGAAAAAACCAGTCAAGTAAAATCCAAGACGGTTTGCACCAGAGATATTATCAAAGATCAAAGAGGAAGTCGAAAGACTGCTTCGTTGCAAATTCATTCGCACTGCAAGGTATGTCGAATGGTTGGCTAATATAGTACCTGTTATTAAAAAGAATGGGTCTTTGAGAGTTTGCATTGATTTTAGAGATTTAAACTCTGCAACTCCCAAAGATGAATATTCAATGCCAGTAGCAGAAATGTTAATAGATTCTACAGCAGGACATGAATATCTTAGTATGCTGGATGGATATTTTGGCTACAACCAAATATTCATTGCTGAGGAAGATGTTCATAAAACTGCTTTTAGATGCCCTGGAGCCTTAGGCACCTATGAATGGGTAGTGATGCCTTTTGGTCTCAAGAATGCTGGTGCCACTTATCAAAGGGCAATGAATTCAATTTTCCACGATTTAATAGACACATTCATGCAAATTTATATTAATGATATTGTTATAAAGTCTATTTCTGGGAAAAGTCACATTGACCATCTTCGACAGTCCTTTGAAAGGATGAGAAAATATGGTCTTAAAATGAATCCTCTCAAATGTGCTTTTTGTGTGCAGGCAGGAGATTTCTTAGGCTTTGTGGTCCACAAGAAAGGGATTGAAATAAATCAGAATAAAACCAAAGCCATAATGGAGGCGAAAGCGCCATCAACTAAAAAGGAGTTGCAGTCGTTGTTGGGCAAAATCAACTTCTTAAGAAGGTTTATATCCGACCTGAGTGGCAAAACACAAGATTTTTCGCCATTGCTTCGTTTCAACAAAGATGGTTTTGAGTGGGGGCAAGTACAGCAGGAAGCCTTCGACAAGGTCAAGGAGTACCTAAGCCACCCTCCAATTCTTTCACCACCTTGTAGAAACAAGAGTATGAGATTGTATATAGCTGCATCAGATAAAACTCTAGGGAGCATGTTAGCTCAGGAGGATGAAAATGGAGTCGAAAGAGCCATTTATTACCTTAGTCGAGTTTTAAATGATGCAGAGACTAGGTACAGCATGATTGAAAAGTTATGTTTATGCTTGTATTTCTCTTGTACTAAACTGAAGCAATATATAAAACCCGTTGATGTGTATGTTTCGTCTCACTTTGATGTTGTAAAACATATGTTATCTAAACCTATTTTGCATAGTCGAATTGGCAAATGGGCATTAGCATTAACAGAATTTTCCTTAACATATCAACCTTTAAAGGCTGTGAAAGGGCAAATAGTTGCAGACTTTATAGTTGATCACTCCATAAATGAAAATGATTTGAATTACGTTGAATTAAAATCCTGGAAGTTATACTTTGATGGATCAAGTCATAAAAATGGAACAGGAGTGGGAATACACATTATTTCTCCTGAAAAAATTCCAACAAAATTCAAGTACAAGGTCGAAGGACCTTGCTCTAACAATGAGGCTGAATATGAAGCATTAATTGCTGGCCTTGAAATTTTGTTAGAATTGGGGGCAACTAGAGTCGAAATAATGGGAGATTCAGAATTAGTTATAAAACAAATCACAAAGGAGTATAAATGTGTTAAAGAAAATCTCATTATGTACTTTGTGATAGCCAATAGATTATTAAAGAAATTTGAGGTAGTGGCCATCCAACACATACCTAGAATAGAGAACCAAGTTGCTAACGACTTGGCTCAAATTGCCTCTGGATACAAGGTGTCGAAAGGAAACCTTCAAGAAGTAATTGAAGCAAGAGGTAAGGTGGTGGCTGTTGGATTATGCCCATCAGACTTAGAAACAACTAAGCTTGGGTGCATAGATGGCGAAAATTTTGAAATTTTTACCATAGATAATTTAACAGATGAAGATTGGAGGAAGCCCATAGTTGAATATTTGTAAAACCCAACGCCTTCGACAGAGCGAAAAATCAGATATCAAGCTTTAAGCTATGTACTGGTGGGTAATGAATTGTTTAAAAAGACCCCTGAGGGAGTCTTATTGAAGTGCCTTAGTGAAGCAGAGGCATATTTGGCCCTTTCGACAGTACATAGTGGGGCATGTGGAGCACACCAAGTTGGCCAGAAAATGAAATGGCTGTTGTTTCGACAAGGCATGTATTGGCCCACTATGCTGAAGGATTGCATAGAATTTGCCAAAGGGTGCCAAGAATTTCAAATTCATGCTGGCATACAGCACATCCCTGCAAGTGAATTGCATTCCATAGTGAAACCATGGCCTTTCAGAGGATGGGCTTTGGATATAGTGGGAGAGATTCGACCAGCATCTTCAAAGAACCAAAGATATATTTTGGTGGGAATTGATTATTTCACCAAGTGGATTGAGGCAATACCACTGGTGAATATAGGTCAAGAAGATGTTATTGAATTCATTCAAAATCACATTATTTATAGATTTGGTATTCCTGAAACAATTACTACAGATCAGGGATCAGTGTTCACTGGTCGAAAGATGCAGGAATTTGCCAAAGAAATAGGTTTTAAGTTATTAACTTCTACACCTTATTATGCTCAGGCCAATGGGCAAGTCGAAGCTGCCAATAAGGTAGTAATTGGACTAATTAAGAAGCATGTGGGAAAAAGGCCTAGAAATTGGCACAGGACGTTAGACCAAGTTCTTTGGGCGTGTCGAACATCCCCTAAAGAGGCTACCAACACTACCCCATTTCGACTCACTTTTGGTCATGATGCAGTATTGCCTGTTGAGATTTATCTACAGTCTGTAAGAGTTCAAAGACATCATGAGATTCCCTCTGAGAATTATTGGAAAATGATGATGAATGAATTAGTGGATTTGGATGAAGAAAGGCTCAGAGCCTTGGAGTTGTTAGGAAGACAAAAGAAGAGGGTCGAAGAATCCTATAACAAAAAGGTCAAGTCTAAATCATTTGCATGTGGGGAATTGGTTTGGAAAGTGATTTTGCCCATGGATCGAAAGGATGGAACATTGGGCAAGTGGTCCCCTAAGTGGGAAGGTCCATTCCAAGTCATACAAGTTTTCTCTAATGGAGCTTATGAAGTGGAAGAGTTAGACAAAGATAAAAGAGTCTTGAAAGTAAATGGCAAGTATTTGAAAAAATATAAGCCTATGCTGCAAGAGATTCATATTAAAACATAAGCTTTATTTAATAAAAAGAAAGCCAAAATAGGCCAAGTCAGGCTAATATGGCATACAAAGCAAAGAGAAACTAGTACAACAATTTTTAATCAAGGAAAGGTTATTCATAATCTCTCCAATCTATGGATTTGAGGAAGTCCATATAATCTGCATCTGGCTCATTATCAGAGTTTTGGGTGCTGGAGCGCCCTTTCTTGGAGATCTTCATTTTAGTTTCTCTCTTCTTGGCTAGAGAGGTTGCTCCAATGGAGGCTTCAGGTTGCTTGGGCGCCTCCATCTTTTTTGTTTCCTCAATTGCCTTGGCCTTTCCAGCCATCTTCTTGGTTGAGGATTTCTCTGAATTATTCATGTTTGCTTCTACGCAAAACGTGGTCAGGTGAAAGAAATTTATAGAGGCTAAGTACTGATTGGATTGGCCAGTCAAACGGTGGAAACACGTGAGCTATTCTTGGAAGTAGGCCTGAGGGCTATGCTATAAATGTTACTTTAAAAGCTAGAGGCTTACGCCTTGGAAGTTAAAGCTGGAAAGGTGACTTTTCAAGAAAAAGATAGAATGCCTTAATTGCAAATTTGACTGATAAAAGACAACAATAAAGTACATCATCATGTAATATGGGTCGAAAGCAGTTAAGGGCAAAATAATAATGATTGATTAAATCAATGCCAAAAGGCATAAAATTGTCATTACATAAGAAGCCTGAAAAGGCCAAGAAACAAGTGATAATTAAACAAACGAAGGTGTCGAGAGTATCAGAAGGGAAGCCTCGACGCCAATTGAGAAAAAGATTCTATGTGATGTTTGAGGCGAGCGTTGCACAAGGATTCGTCAAGTTTTGCTTCTGCGAGCTCTTTCTCATATCTTTGGGCCGCCTCAATACGATCAATAGCATTCTTTGTTTCTTCAGCGATCTCAGTGTCGTCGAAATGGTGCAAATCACGGTTGCGTTTTTTAGCATTTTCAATTTAGGCTTGTAGCTCCGTGATTTGTTGCTTCCAGGTTTCAATGTCCTTCTGGTTGGAGGCTATCTCATCTTGCTTTTTCCTTTGATCAGCCTCCATACGTTGGATCTCTTCGTACGCCTCTTTTGCACCACACCAGGCTGCATTCTCACAGCCAGATGTTCTCTCTATGGTATCCCTGATCGAGGGAAGCAGTTTTATTTCGGCGGCTAGTTGGTTTACCACAGCAGTTAGCTCTATCAAAAAACCAGAAACATCTGGATTGAGAGTGGTGAGCTCAACCTTTGCAAGGGTGTCCTTCAAGTAAGCAGTTGTAGTTGGATCTGAGGCCAAAACTTTGTAAATATCCCCCCTGAAGAATTTTTTCTTGATGGCTTGGAGAATTGATTGGGCGAAGTCATCTGATGCTGGGGTCGAAGAGACAGAAGAAGAACCATACCTTTGCTCAAGAATCAATTTGGTAAACTCACGTGGGTTCGACCACTTGAGTGTTGTCAGCGAGTCACCAGGTGGTAGAATGACCATAGGCGAAGGAATATGGTGAGGGCGAGGCTCAGCTTGTTCTTCTTCCTCCTCTGCTGATTCTTCTCCTTCTTCATCTTGTTCTTCTCCCATTTCTTCATCAGACTCTTCAGTAGCTGGTTGCATATTCTCCTGGTCATCAGCTGGTGTAGGAGGTAGTTTATTCGTCTCCTCAGGCGCGTCTGGATCAGGATTGGCGTTATGTGTTTGGACTTCGGGTTCATGCCTTTCTTCTTCAACCAACTGACCATTATCCATGGAGGTACCCAGATTGAAAGGTGGTGGGCTTGAGGCGTCATCCTCATCAGAGTTGGCTCTATCAGCCTGTGCGTTTTGAGTAGGGGTTGGAGCTGGTGGTGCAGTGGTGCTGTAACATGTGGAGTAGGTCGATTAATCTCACTCAAACCAGAGCCAATATCAGAAGATGGGTGATAAGTTGGCTCACCTTGGCTGTTGAGGAGCGTGGTGGTAAGGCTTTCTGAAGTTGGGTGAGGAACAGAATCGTCAATTACAGTGGTGGCGAAGTTGCTTGGAGTTGGTCGGGAATCTGGATTGTTGATTATGGGTGCCTAAAGAACACAAGTGGAGAAAATGAGAATGAAATAATAGGCGAAAGATGTCAAGCATAATAGATGGTGCACATACCTGAGCTTGTTCAACAGCAGGACTTGATTTATCACTCCCATGGTCACTAAGAGGGGTTCTCAAGGCCACCTGGGAGGTTTCCTTCTCGACACCACTTGTGGTGGATGCCTTTTCTAGTATTTTGGCCACCTTCAAAGGAGGTGGGCCAGTAGGTCCAGAGGCCTATGTGGGTTTTTTCCTTTTCCTTGTAAGAACCTCCACAGGAGATTCATCTGAGGCCTCTGAAGCTATAACCACAGCTGGGGTATCCTTCTTACCTTTCTTGGAAGGTGTTGGAGGTTTTCGACCAGTCTGAAGAGGCAGTGCAAAAAATAAGAAAGAAATTCATATAGTACAAGCAGAAACAGGGGAGGTGAAATATACCTGTGTACTCTCTTGTTCTTTGCCACTTTGCAAGGTGGCAGCTCTAGTCGAAGCAGCTTTCCTAGGCACAGCTGAAAGATAGCACACAATTGTTACAAGTTAATGATTACATGGTTAGTCATAAAGCCTTGGATTAAGGATTTCAAACCTTCATATATTTTAGATTCGACACGAACGTCCTAAATTCCTATATAAAGGTGCCCTTTAAAACTGTCTAACGTATGCTTAGTCGAAACCACTCGTTGAGCCTTTGGCTGAGACTGCTGTCGAAGAAGTTTTAAATGCTCCCCACAGACAAACCAATCTGGAAATGGAGGGGCAAGCGCCACTCCAAAATCAGCATTAGGCAGTCGAGGGAACTTTGGAGGAAAAAGTTTAAAAGCTACCTCATAACGTTTCTCACGAGGGACGCTGGGAGGAATTTTTAGTTGATCCAGCTTTTCTAGAAATTTTCTCTTTAGAGTAACAGCAGCCTCATGAATGGTTCGACTAAGATCATCTGGTCGATAGATAGTTTCAAAGTATTTTTGGAAAGCCTGTATTTCTTCGATGTGAGTGAACTTACTTTTTTTCGTCTTGTCCTGCACATGGAGAAAAGCTTGGTCAAGTAACGAAGAAAACGTAGCCACATCAAGAAAGTGCTCACTATAGTGCTTCGACCACCATTGGTGGAAGGATGAAGTGCATAGAAAGGAAGGTTCAAAAAACACAGGAGAGAGGATTCTTCTTTTTTCATTCCGGATGTCGAGTGTTTGGGAGACGTTTTCCTCGTCGAAGCAGGCGGTGTGAAGAATTACTTGGCCATTTTTCTCATACAAGCACTGAGGAAAGCTCTGGGCCAGCCCAAATTGTCGAGAGACCAAGTTTGGTTGGTAGGCAATCAATGCTGATAGACCTCCCCCTAAGTTCAGCCTGTGGATAATGAATCTAGGAATCAAAAAGGCTTCCCATATAGCAACAGATTCTGGATCAAGAGGTTGAAGAGGATTTGGAAATGGTCTTTTAAACCACACAGGGCCATAGCTTCATCGAGCAAAGGGTGCCATGCTAGGAGTGAACTCATAGCGCTTGGCGAACATCATAATATAACTGGTGAAAGCCCTTTGAAGGTTTCCACCATCATCATTAGGAGTGAGTTTGGCCAGGCGTGTCCCTTCGACACTCCTTTCCTTGATCTCAGCAGAGGCTTCATCAACTATGCCTTTTCTGGGGAGGCTAGCCTCAAATGTAGCATTGAGCCACAATTGAAGTAGCCAAAGAGGACCACTCAAGTGCATAGGACCTTGGGCTTCCACATTCTTAAGTCGAGAAGCCCCTTCACTGATAGATTCGTAAAGGTTCGCCAGAATAAGTTCACTCAGGCAGGTCCCTCTGTTGTGGTGGAGTTGGTTCGCCAGGGGCAGGTACTTCTTAGCTACCTACAAAGACTTTGTACAAAAAACATACCTCGACAGCCAGACTGTGAGGAAAGCAATGTGTTCTTCATCAGACACCTCGTCATCTTCTTGTTTGAAGTGGTGTTTGATAAAGAGGGTGTAGGTCAGTTTGGAGCCTGAAATGTTGATGGTGTCCTCAGCATCAACATCAGGATTATAGACAAGGCCATCTGGACGAAGCCCCGTGATGGCAGCTACGTCGAAAAGGGTTGGAGTAACCATTCAACATGGCAGATGGAATGTATAATAGGTGTTGTCCCAAAATTATAAAGATGTTGGCAACATGTTCAGACAATAGGGTATGCTGGTCTTCGACAGCATAAGAAGGTCATAAATCCCTATCTCCTTCCAATGGTCAGCTTTAACCTTCTCCATCTTTGCCATCCATTGGTCGAATTCCTTTAAAGGGTTGACAGCTCTCACCAGCCTGGTGCCATCAGTGAGATAGCCAACGTTGATTTTGGGTAAAGGGATCTCTTTAGGGGAAGCTCCAGCAGCGGAATTAATCTTGGGGAAACTCTTTTGCCCTAATGGTCTGGTTCTCCGGTACGAGGGGAAAAACTCACTTAGCCTCTCGTTAGAAATGTCCACATCAGCCAAAGGACCAGATAACGCATAAGTTTTATCAGACATAACTATGGGAATCATTACCTGAGATTTGTAGATGGCTCTTGATTCTTCAGAGGTGGGTTCCGGCATGCAATGACGGTTATCTACCAGTTAGGGGCCTGAGATGTTAGCGAACGGAGGGATGGTTTGCTTAAATGGAGTGGCCTTGCCTCTTTGAGTCTTCTTTGCTTGAGGATTAATTTGGGAAGATGCCATTGTTGAAGAAGATGAAAAGATGGTGTCTTTGCTGGGTTTGTGTAAGAGAACTGAAGAGAAGAAGAGTTTGCTTGAGAGTATGAAAAGTGTGGAAAGTTCACAAAGTGGCAGAAATTGGTATATATAGACATTTGAAAATCTCAAGAGACTTGGATCCACCGTTGAAGCTGAGGGGTTAGTGGGACGCGTGTATTTCTCTTGAAGGCGTGATGAAAAGTAGCAGTTATGTGCAGACTGTTAACGTCTGTTTTCAAGAAAGGTGTTATGATAAATACGGCTGAAAGGACGTTTTAAGGATTTGTCATGATGGTATGACGTCAGAGGCATGGGTTAAAGAAACTGAACAGTTCAGCCATTAAGTAATTAGTGAGATGTTCAGGTAAGGCCATGCAAACAGGCGTCGAAATGGTTATTATATCAAGAAATGGCCTTCCTACCAATTCTGGCGAAAGGACATTCCTTGGGGGCAATTTGTTAACCCTCAATTTTGACGCTAGAAAGAATCAAAGCTATTTTATGTTAAAAAATTATTTTTAATATAAAGAAGGCTTCGACCCAGTTTTTGGAGAGGCCTGAGTCGAATAGAGGTGTAGGAACCTCAAAAAATGGCTAAGTGCTGGAAGGGTTTCGACCATGAGAATGTGGTAACAAGCGCTGCAGTGGTTATATTAAGGTTGAAGGGAATTTCTAATATTTTAAATTTAAATAAGAGCAGTTGTGAACGTGGGAACAGTTGAGACCAAGGAGAAGGCGTCAAAATCCACACGTTCGAAGCAGTAACCACCACTTAATAGTTATTTCCTAGCACTATAAATAGGAGTTAGTTCTATGTAAATGGTGTGTTCATATTTTTGTACAAGTTACTTAAAGAAACTCAAAGTACCCGCGTGTAGAGAAACGAGTTCGTGAGAATGTACGTAATGTAACACCATTTTCTTCATTAATATAATTTATCTTCAGCATGTTTAAGATTCAGCCATTTACTTTCCATGCCTTTACAGTTTCTTGAACTTTATCTTCCATGCCAAATTTACTTTCAAAGCCATTTAAACTTTCCGCGTCTACCTTCGACTGCACTTTTACGTTCAAGCATTTAATCTTCAAGCATTTACTTTTCAAAGTCTTTTATTTTCAAGAACGTGGAGTTCTCCTTTAATCCATTACATTTATTTTCAAAGTCTTTTACTTTCTTGCACTTTACTTTCGACAGCACTTTATTATCCCAGCCTTTACTTTCCAAGAACGTGGAGTTCGTGGCATTTTACTTTCAAAGCTTTTTTATTCATTGTCATTTCTTTTCGACGCCTTTAATTTCTGCACCCTTTACTTCCAGCCCTTTCAGTTTCAAGTCTTTGCTTTACTTTATTGCATGTAGTCGAACGTGGAGTTTAGTTAGATTTTATTTCAGCATTGTCGAACGTGGAGTTCAGTTTACATTCTCTTTAATTTTCATTTTGTCATTTACACTTGTCTCTCAAATTTAGCACATGTCCTAGGATTTGTGTGGTCGATCCTGCAAGTTAATCAATTTGCATTCAGATTGATAGACCAGAGGTTGTTTACCGAAATTCACAGTAAACAAGAGGCTGATGAACACATTCAGAGGCACCAAATTCGGATCAATCAGAATCACCAGATTCTGATAATTCAGAATATGAGTAAAATTGCTTCTCCACATATGTTTTCAACTAGATTAATTCATAGGGAATTCTAATCTTGTATGCACATTTGAACATATGTTACTATACCCATTTGTTCTCTAAATACTTCGTTATCATCAAAACCTAATGGATACGAACAATCTTGTTCCAACATTGGGCTTCTCGATTTCTGAGATCTTAAAGACTCACAAAAGAACGAAATGGTAACAGGGTTGCCATTGATCAACATACCATCTGAAGTTTGTGAAGAATATGTGCAATCAAAGCAAAATAAGGGTCAATTCATTAAGGATGTAGATCGTAGAACCAAGAATCACCTTGAGGTGGTGTATAATCCCCAACAGTGTGGAGGTTCATTTTTGGGAAGGTTGTTCAGCTTGTCTTTCTCAACAGAGTTTGTTTCCGGGTTCCTCGGCACTTCTCTCGGTGGAGTGTCTGTTGCATAACATAAGCATTGTTGCATTGCATCCTCTAAATGCGTAGCATTTCCATTTTGTATGGAGCATTACGCCATAGAAAAATTCAAACACATGCATTCAAAGCATAAGGCAAGTTTGATATCAACTTTTGGTTAGTATCCTTCATGTCATCCTAACTTTTGATTAATATCCTTCATTTCATCCTAACTTTTGGTTAGTGTCCTTCATTTCATCCTAACTTTTGGTTAGTATCCTTTATCCTAACTTTTGGTTATTGTCCTAACTTCTGCTTGGAAATGCTACGCATTTGGAGGATGCAATGCAACAATGCTTATGCTATGCAACATACACTCCACCGAGAGAAGTGCCGAGGAACCCGGAAACAAACTCTGCTGAGAAAGACAAGTTGCATAGCCTTCCCTAAAATGAACCTCCACACTGCTGGGGATTATACATAACCCTTGCTGAAGATAAAGCCCAAAATGACTTCCCCTACACTGGGAATAAAAAATGACAACTGCGGAAGATGGAACCCAATGATCTGATACGAAAGAGGTGTCAATAATCATTGGACTTGGAATCTGTTGGGGATGTCAACTACTGTTGATCAAACTGTTGAGAGGATTAACACCAAACTCTACTTGGAGATTGATGTTGGTTCTATAGTTTCCGAAAACTAAATGTTAGTCTATCAAGTGCCCTGTCATACTTATTGCAATGCAAATTGTTTAGAATTAACAGTTATTTTTTATTATACAGAACCTGCGCATGCGCAGATGCTCTGACTTATTTCAAAATATAAGAATTTGAATTACCGGAAAAAAAAATTTACCCTAAAACATTACCAATCCAAACACACTGTATCTTTTATGTGGTTAGTTAGTGAACTTAAGGTGAGTGTGCAATATTTTCCAACGAAAAAATTGCAATTGCCAATTCAACATTGTTTTAAGTTTTAACGTAGCATTGCTCTAGCATAAAACTCAAAAATCTCTAAATTTTTCTTGAAAGTCCCATTTTGTCGCACCCAATCTATGAACTATGAAGAACAATTTACAAAGTCAGATGACAGCATTGAGATACAGAGCTTTCCCAAAAGTAATGCGTCCAAGTCAAGTTAACTTCAATCCAACTAAGTGTTGTATAAACTGCAGTTTCCCATGTGTGCCATGCCATGCATTTTCACAAACCAATTTTTCCTTCTAAGCGATGTTGCTTTTCAATTTTATTAATGGAAACACTTAATTTTTTTTCTTAACACCAAAATATTAGTGTGTGTAATTGGTAAAAAGTTCGAAAAAAATAATTCTAAAAATGACATGCAACTATATTATATATTATAGGGTTAATAATTATTTTTCTATCATTTAGACGAGTTTTGAAAAACCTGTTAAAATGAAACATGAAAGGCCTTGTATATTTATAAAAACTAATTATTGTTTAGTTAATTGTGGTTAATTAATGTACAACCACGACAAAACAACAATGAACCTTATTTAATTAATGTTTAATCCAGACAAATTTATTATAAGGTCTTATTTATACAAAATTAATTGTGAAAATTTTAAGATCATATGTTATAGCTTACATATAAAAAAGGGTCATCACATATCATGGCAAATCAGCATCTATACACAAAATCCCTAAAAAAACCAGCCAGGCGAAAAAGACATTATATAGGATTAGAGGTGGCAAAATAGATGGATTGGATGAATATGAATTGAATTGTTAATGGATGAATCAAAACAATCCATTAATTCATTAATAATCCACTATAATTTTCTTTAAAAAATCCAATCCAATCCATCCATTAAAAATATAATCCATCAAATTCATTCATTAACAACTTTTTAATGGATGGATATTCATCTATCCATATAATAAATTTCATTCATTTTTTTATAATTCATTTTATTTTTTAAATTTTACAAAAAAAATATATTTTTTAATATCTCTCTTAACTAAATTTTTTTAACATAAATTTATATATATTTTCAAGCTTGATCTCTGAATTCATTTATAGTGATTAATTTTTTTAACATAATTTTTCAAAAATTAAAAAGAGAAATCTCTATCTCTATCTCTGAATTTATTATATCATCAATTATTTGCTTTGACAAAATAGATTGTATAACTAAAAATGTATTAAAAAACATTATCCAAATTTGATTGAAAATGACTTATACTGTGTTTGGAACAACCATTATACGCAAGTTTACGAATAAGAAGATTTTATGTTAAGCTTTATTCTAAATGAGACTATGAATCTACAAGACAGTAGAGGCGTTGAGAATTTTGATTTTAAACACAAAACTCTCAATTTAATCATTGAAATATAACACAAAGAATAAAACAGAAAGAATTAACTATTATTTCTAACATATATAAAAAGGAATTTTTCCCTAAATAACCATGTTTGCAAATATATAATTCCATTCTACCCATGTTTTCACCATTAATACCAATATACCCATGTTTCGAAAAAAAAAAAAAACATTGAAGGGGGGCGCCAATAGAAATGGCTACCCCATTGAATCCAAAAGGGAGGCGCCATTGGTAATGGCTACCCCCTTGAAATTTAAAGGGAGGCGCCATACCCTCTGGAGCCCCCATTTGTGAACGAATTTTTTTTAATATTTTTCAAATAAATTTACATTAATAAATAAATAATCATAATTCACAAATAATATTTAATAATTTTAATAGTATTACTCATTCGAAATATTTTTTTTTAATAATTACAAATTACATAGATAAAAGGCGAAACACAGTACACTAATTTTGTCGACGAGGTCGAGGCAAATTTCCGCCCGTACCACATCCTCGTGTACGTACGTGTCTTCGTTCTCTTCGCGGTGGCGGCGGCGGCGACGTCGGGTCCATAGGTGCGGATGTTGTTAATGGGTTCGGCAGCTGAAGAAATAGTGACCATGCAGACGAGTCAATATTAGGCAAGTCGTCCACATTAAAGGTGTTTCCCATGCCTGTATAATTTTGTCGGGGTGGTTGGCTAGATGATATGTCAGGACGATAGCCTGCTTGGTCGTAATCGGGCAAGGGTGTAAATGTCTGGGTGGGTAAGGTTTGGTTAGGTGTTTGATAGTCCGTGTTAATCTGGGTTGTAGTGTCATAGGAGTATGCTTGATTTTGTGGTGGGTTTTGTTGGTATGTCGATTGAGTATAACCATGTTGAAATGGGGTGGATTGGTAAGGGGTGTTTTCATGGAATTGTGGTTGTGTGAGTGGGGGTTGGGTTGGATGTTGGCTTGGTTGATCGGTCCGCTGTTGAGTTTGTGATGATGTGGCTTGCTGGCGTGGGTCAACAAGATATCTAGGATGGGAAAAGAATCCAATGGAAACCGACCTATACCAAGTCATGTACTGGACAGACGGTTTGCTCTCATATGGCAAAACATTGTCGGTCAAACCAAAATGGTTGCGAAACTTCCATTCACGACACTCATGTTTTGCATATGTTTTCCATGGCTTATAGTGCCACAAGTCAGAGAGGATGCTTGTGTGCCATCTGTCGTCGATGCATTTTGGGGGACCGGGAATATCTTGTAGCATTCCAAACTGAAGCTTGACACGATCACTGTTGTGCATTTCAACTGTTGTGAAGTGGATGATCGGTACCTTTGCAGTCCACACAGCAGAGTGGTGTACGTCAGCTTCATGGATGACCTCTAGACCAAGATATGGCCGCCAAATAAACTGCAGGTGGAAGAAAAATATTCAGTATATTTTAAATAATGTGTTAATATTAAATGTGACTATAACCATTAATAGATAGGTTAGTGATAATACATCATGTTCACCCAAATGATCTAAAAGATTTCGGTACTGGGTGATGCTGTAATGGGGACATTTGTCGTAATTCATCCCTAGTGCAGACCACCTATATTTTGAAAAGGCAACATTTTTAAGTAATACAATAAATTAAAAGACAGAAAACTAGATATTTAAAGAAATGGTTTAGAACATTACCTTGTAGCGTATGGAAAACCGAAATTATTGGTGCTAACAGGCGCTAAGTTGGTCATTCTTGACCAACCCCAAGCTTGTAGAAGAACAGCACATCCAGTAAAATTACCCGAACCGGCAAATGCATTGTTACATAGAGACTTATATAGGTGGGCGAGCGTGGCAGACCCCCAACTATAAGTTTTTATTCTGTCTATGTCTCTTAATAACGGTAAATACATAGGATGCACAGAATTACCACTTGCATCCGGAAATAAAAATAAACCAAAGAATAACATCAAATAAATTCTTGTTTTTCTTTCTTTAAATATTTCTGGAGAGTCTTCTGTTAACGGTATTGCGCTATACATGCTCTTGAGCCATGACATTAATAATTTTTGGCCCCTCACCCGTGTGTATTCTGGGGCAACCCCTAAAAGTTTTGCTACCAAATCACCAACAATATTTGTGTCACCCCTTACCGCCTTACCATCAATAGGTAGACCCAAGAGCATGTATGTGTCTTCGAGTGTGACGGTACATTCACCTATCGGTAGATGAAATGTATGTGTCTCAGGTCGCCACCTTTCTTGTAGCGCTAAGATAAACTTCGAATCTACTGAATAACTTTTTATATCTATTACCTCTCCAAAACCGGCTCGCCTCAAATACGGTTCAATAATCGGGTCGTAAGGAAAATATCTATGACTACGAGTGCGGAAGTCATTTGTATCCTACAAAAAAAAAATAGTTAGTAAACTCATAGTTAGGAGAGACATAGTTAATATACAAAAAAAAAGAGACATTATACTTACGTAAGAAGCGATGTTGTTTGGTGTTCCTCGATGTTCCTCTCCCATTGTTAACAGAGACATTTTTTAACAAAGATACAGAGTGCTATAATAACAAGTAATAGATGAAATTTGATGAAGTGAAATTTGGAGGGTGCAAGTATATATGGAGTGAAATTTGAATGTTGGAAGTTGGAGGAGGTTACACGAATTTAATTTGGTCATGTAGTAAAATTAATGTTGGTAGATGAAATGATAGAAGGTGAGCACGATTATCTCTCATGTCGTTTCACGTTTCAACTATACTCCATCCTACCGAAAAGCTTGGATTGCAAGAATTAAAGCGGTTGAACATGTATATGGGAATTGGGAAAAGTCTTACAATCAACTTCCACAGTATTTGCTAGCACTTCAAAAATATGTTCCTGGTACGGTTGTAATATTGGAATCGCTTCCAGCATACACTCCTGATGGAACATGTGTGGATGGCTGTAGGATATTCTCTCGCCTCTTCTGGGCATTCCAACCGTGCATCAAAGGTTTTGCTTTCTGCAAACCTGTTATTCAAGTGGACGGCACATGGTTGTATGGAAAATACAAAGGAACATTGCTGATGGCGGTAGCACAAGACGGAAATAATAATATATTCCCAATTGCATTTGCTCTGGTAGAAGGTGAGACAGGCGAGGCTTGGAGTTTCTTCCTCAAAAATCTCAGAACACATGTAGCCCCACAACCCAACTTATGTCTGATTTCCGACAGGCACGCCTCTATTGTCAGCGCTTACAATAATCCTGCAAATGGTTGGCATAATCCTCCTTCTGTCCATGTTTATTGTATAAGACACATGTCGCAGAATTTTATGCGGGAATTTAAAGACAAAAACCTCAAGAAGCAATTCGTGAACGCGGGGTATGCATTAAACCAACCATCATTCAGGTATTACCGCGAAGAAATAAGATTGTCAAACACAGAAGCATTAAGCTGGGTGGACAACATTCCGGTGGAAAAGTGGACAAGGGCATTTGATGGAGGATGTCGATGGGGTCACATGACCACTAACCTTGTAGAATCCCTGAACAACATTTTCAAGGGAACTAGAAACCTACCCATCACTGCGTTAGTTAGAGCAACCTATTACAGGTTGGGGTCACTATTTGCAACAAGAGGCAAAAAATGGGGCGTTGTTTTGGAATCAGGGCAGTTATTCAGCGAAAGCTGCATGACATTTATAAAGGAAGAAACTGATAAAGCGACCTCACATCGAGTTACATCGTTTGACCGTCACGATTACAGCTTCATGGTTGAAGAGACAAAGGATCACAATGAGGGACGACCAATGGGACAATACAGGGTGGAAGTTCATAAATATTGGTGCGACTGCGGAAAGTTTCAAGCGCTCCGTATGCCTTGTTCACATGTCATTGCGGCATGTTCTAGTGCTCGTCATGATCCGTTCTTGCAGCTATCAGAAGTTTACAAGGTCATGAACTTATTCGGTATCTACAGTAACAACTTTCCAGTGGTAGCTAGTGAGGACTATTGGCCAACCTATCATGGGGACACAATTTACCACAACGAAACCATGAGAAGAAACAAAAAGGGTCGCCCCAAAAGCACGCGAATTAGAACTGAAATGGACACTTATGAGAAAATGGAAAGACTGTGTGGAATATGTCGTCTACCCGGGCATACACGGAAAAAATTTCCAAATGTTGGAACAAGTTCTAGATAAATTTACTTGTGTCAATAGAAAGTTGTAACCTTTGAATTTAATATTTATAACAACTACTGGTTACAAGAAACAAACTAAAATACTTCTACAGCAACACTTAATCCATTAATTATATCAAAATTAATACAACATAAACTAAGAAATTACAACAATCAAAACAATACCATCAGTTCCAAACATCATAGACCTAACGTCGTTGTCATTTCTAATTCGTAGCCACTCACGTCGAATATTTCCATCTTCGATCGAGAAGTAAGAAACAAGTCTTTCAATACTTCTAATTTGTTCACCATCTGCAATGTCTCCTTCTAACCATCGATTCAAATTCCTTCGTAGTTGCTCTAAGCTTTGGATATTCCAAAACAGTATCCTTATCGGCGGCTTCGTTCTTGAAAAAATCACATGACCGTATCTTCTGAGATACATGACTAAATCTGCTAAAATTTTAAGATACAACAACAACTTTGTTGTGAATGAATGTGTAAGAGTATCATCTACTTATATAGGAGGTGTATCAAATAAAATAATATTTCATCAAAAATTAATATATAATATATTATAAAAAAATTAAATTAATTAAACGGAGGACTCCAAGGGGTATGGCGCCCCCCTTTATATTTAAAGGGTGACTCCAAATGGAATGGCGCCCCCCTTTAAATATAAAGGGTGACTCCAAAAGCATTGGCGCCCCCTACAATTTTACATGGGGGAGCCAAACCTGATGGCGCCCCCCTACAAATACACCTTTTTTTTTTTTGAAACATGGGTACATTGGAAAATTGGAAGAAAACCTGGGTATTTTGAAAAATGTTACACTGAAACATGGTTATATGGGTAAAAATTCCATATAAAAATCCATCCATCAATTATTTTCATTGTGTACACATAAATCATGATAACAATTCTATAAAACTTGGATAATATTTTGAAACAAATCCGTGAATGACTTTGAAACCTTAAAATGTTATAGATAGTACATGGCTAAATTCAACAACAAAGAAAACCTTAAAATGTTATAGATAGTACATGTCTAAATTCAACAACAAAGAAAATGATTTAATAAATAAAGAAGCACTCCATAATTCATATCCAATATTATTAGAAAAAATAAAGTATATATATATATATATATATATATATATATATATATATATATATATATATATATATATATATATATATATAATAAAAATAATCTTTTAGTTTTAAAATAAAAAATGAAAATAATCCATTGAATTTTTAGAATATGTTGGATGGATTAGATCTATCCATGACCTTAAATGGATGGATTGAATCTAATCCACAACCTTATATTTTACTAAATTGATGGATTGAATGGATTATTTTGTGGATGAATTAGATGAATAATTGCTTAATGAATCCAATTGTCACTTCTATATAAGATTATATAAGATGCGAACTTAAAACCTTGACTCGTTCTAATAAAATGAAGATGAAGTGGGACGGGACAGCGGAAATTGAAGTTTTTTAGTTTGAAAATTATAAAAGTTTATATTAATATTTGCGTTTAAAAAAACAGATATATTAAAGAGTATAAGTCTGAAATTTTGACACGCTCTAAAAAAATATAGACAAAACAGACATGTCCATCAGACTCATGATTGTGTTGTGCTAGTGATTACCCATGATATCTCAATGATAAAGTAGAATAAGATTACATTACTACCGTCTTTTTGTTTAGTTAAGTTTGACAAAAAAAAAAGAAAAAGAAGCAATGCCATGGTTGAATTGATTGCGTAGATTTTGCTCTCCCAATTCATCATAGTCAAAAAAGTTGTCAAGTTGCACATATAATTGATACATGTTTCAGAACTCAATATAGTGGGCAACAAAAGAAAATGGACCCAATAGACCATTCAATCTATATCAACCCCATAGGTAGTATTATTTTTGGGTGATGCATGTGATCCGTTAATAGATCAGAGTGTGAGTTGGACACGGCCCTTTTTATAGTCACGTAGATTTTGTCATTGTAACTGTTCAACAAATTTGGAGAACGCAAACAAAACTAATGACTATGGATTAGATAATGCAGCGGTTTTGGCGCGTAGAAATGAGAGAGACGCATACTCTATATATTACCTCATCAAAAAAGATTTTTCTTTTTCCAAATACTTCTCATTAGAGGAGGGTTACAACTCCACCAAGCTAATTTAAATGTTATAACACTGCTACAAAATTAGATTGTCAAAATAAATTTAAAAAAAATAGCTCACTAAATAAAGAAAGTTGGTCACTAAATTATTTAGTAATTTAGTGACTAAAGGTTAGAATAGAAATGTGAATATATCATATACACAAAAGTTTTGTTTATGTATTTCGGTCAACTGCTATATTTATGTATTGTGAATTACATTAAATTACACATATATATATATAATATTAGGTTTTTTAGTTTATCTAAAACCTCAATCCTTAGTTTCCCTCAACAAACTATTATCTTTGCTCATAATTATCTCAATAATATGAGTTATACTCTCAACAACTCATTGTTATCACAACAACTCATAATTATCTAAACAATACGAGTTATACTATCAACAACTCATAGTTATCTCAACAACTCATAATCATCTCACTAATATGAGTAATATTTAACAATCTCCACCTTAGCGAATATCAAACCCCTATGAAGACTTCATGCATAACGATTCATCATGGAAACTGAGGAGGTACACCTCCTACTTAACACTGAGAAACATGTAACAAGTCCAAACAGTGTTTGAAATTGTCATTAGTGATTGGCTTGGTCAACATATCAATTGCATTCTCTGAAGTGTGAAGCTTCTGAAGTAATATCTATCTGGACGCCAACAACTCACTGATCTTGTAGAACCTCACATCGATCCTAGCATGATACACCTGATTGTTCGCCAAATAGATATCACTCTGACTATCACAATGCAACTGAACTCAACCTTGCTTAACACCTAACTCTTTCACTAACCCTATAAGCCACAATGCTTCCTTGGCAACTTCAGCTACTGTCATGTATTATGCCTCAGTTATAGACATAATTACTATGGATTGATATGATGATTTCCAACATATAGTTCCCCCGACAAAAGTAAAGACATGCCCTATCGTAGACCCCATGTCATCTAGATTACCTGCATATTCAAAATTCACATATCCCACACCTGATGGAACATCCTGCTCCATGCTGAACATGATACCACGATCTGTTAAATCCTTCAAGTACGTTAAGATCCACTTGACTAATTCACAATGCTGCTTCCCTAGCTCGGACATGAACTTACACACTTGACTAATTGCTTGTGCCAAATTCAGTATTGTGCAAACCATAACATACATCAAACAACCAACTGCATTGGCATAAGGAATCTTCGACATACCTTCAATATTTGAGTTTTTCTTTGGACACTACTCTAAAGAGAGCTTAAAATGATTCGCCAATGGAGTACTCACAGACTTTGCTTTGCTTATGTTAATTATGCTCAAAACACCTTCAACATAGCTTTTCTGAGACAACCATAATTTATTAGCTCCTTTGTTCCTATGAATTTCCATCCAAAGAATATTCTCTGCTTCACTCAGATCCTTCATATCAAACTCCTTACCCAACTTGGTCTTTAACTCATTCACATCATGCAGATAGTTGGTAGCAATCAACATATTATTAACATAAAGTAATAGGAAAATAAAAGAGCCATCATCAAGGCTCTTCACATAAACACAACAATCATAATCACACCTTTTATAGCCAATCTGGAGCATGCATGTATCAAAGTGCTTGTACCACTACCATGGAGATTGTTTCAAGCCATACAAGGCTCTCTTCAATTTGCAAACAAGTCTGCCATGTCCAGTATTATTGAATCTCTCTGGTTGCTCCATGTAGATTTGCTCATCTAGATTACGATATAGGAAAGTTGTTTTCACATCCATATTCTTTAAATACATATCTATGTTGGCTACCAGGGCCAATGTTACTCTAATAGAATTGTGTCTAACCCGGACTAAAAATCTCATCATAATCAACCCCCTTCTGTGTCGAATACCCTTTTGTAACTAGGCGAGCCTTGAACTTTTCCCCTTCTTTTTCTGTTACTGCTCGCTTTATCTTGTATATCCACTTGCAATTAATAACCCTTTTTCCTTGTGGCAGCCGAACAAGATCTCATGTCTAATTATTTTTCAAGGACTCCATCTCCCCCACTATAGCACTCATCCACTTATCTTTCTCCTGACTATCCATAACCTCTCGAAAGGTAGAAGGGTTTTCTGAATTGATAAGAAGAGCATATGTTGTTAAGTCTTAAAACCCATATTCACTAGAGGTGTAATACGATAGGGCTCCCTATCACGCATAAGTGTATAATCTTGTACTCCACCTAAATCTTGCACTCCACCTGAATCTAAATCTGGTTCAACACTAAACTATCAAATTTAATGAGTTGGTACATTAATAATGGCTTGTTTAGCAATAAAATTAATGAGATTGATTTTAGCGATTGACTTAGGTTACACATTACATTATTTCACCACTTTAATGTTCACTAAACCCTCCACTCCTAGTCCTTCCCGCTCTCAATCATATTTGCTAGAGGGAACGATCCCCCACTAGAGGTAGCAGCGATCCCAATGCCATGGCAGAGATGTGTGCCGCCATGGACTAGTTGCATCGTCAAAACGAAGTTATACATGACAACCTTAACATTCAATAACACCAGCAGGAGGTTACCCATTAAGGAAATAGAGGTGTTGGACCCTCATCCCATCTTAGACGATATATGGGAGACACATGTCCCAGAAGGCTTCAAGCCTCCCTCCTTGGCAAATTTTGATTCTCTTACGAGCATGTCGCCTCTGTCAACACGCAAATGGCCATCATAAAAGCTCTTGATTCTCTGAAATGCAAGCTTTTGTCTGCTACTTCTAGAGGCATAGATCTATGATGGCATATAGGCCTACCACGAGCTTCCATCGCCAGCTACCAATATATGGTGAAGAAACTCATGCATCAAATTGCAACAAGTTGACATAGAAGGTTGTCCACCACAATCCTATTTAACATTCGGCAAGTCTCTAGGTGTTGGATTCCAATCAGAGTCTCTTAATATATCTACAACTGACTGACTCCCTGGATTGCTTTCTTCTCGCCTTCAGATTCTTGTACCTTATTTTGCAGGGCTTCAATTTCTTTTTTCCAGCTAAAGATTTTGGCATCCAAGGCAACAACAACCCCATCTTCCTGGAAAAAGTTTTCTTCCAACTGCTCAGCGTGTTGGTCAGACTCATTGGCTAAGTTCCATGCCTTCGACCTTTCATCTACTTTAGGTGCCATCTTCGATTGAGCATCATGTTTCCTTTAGAAATCAGTAAATATATAATCGAAGAGGGGTCCAAAGGAAGTCTTTCTCAAGCACCGCCAAAAGATCGTCTCCTTTAAGTTGGGTTTTTAGTTGTTGAAGGACCATCAATGGGTTTAGGCCAATTGTTGCCTCTAGAGACAGTTGAAGAACTTGAGTATTTTTCAGTGGAGTTGCCTTTGTTACTTAGCATCATTCTCATGTAAGCCCTGGGATTTGTTTTCTTCAATGTTGTCAATTCTTCTGGAGAGAGAATGTTGTTGGGTGAAGAGTTTGGTTGGGCAGTCGAGATCTTTTGAACTTCCTTTTCAACATGGGGCGTGGTTCTGACAGTTGGTTGTTCAACATGGATCAGAGTGGTTTCTAGTTGTTGGTGAGCATCTTGATTTGTCTTTGGATTGTCAGGATAAGAGGTTTTCTTAGGCTCTTATTGCTCCAAAGTATTCCCTGAAGAGGTTTTGTCCATATCCATTCCATGAACGCTTTCTTCATCAAAGGAAGAGGAAGTTGATTTAGTTGTTTGAGCTTTTTAGTTGGATTTATGGGAGATGTTATCTTTAAATTCTTTGGTTTTGTTAACTTCCTCTGTAAGGTCTGCAGTAGGAATAGGCTGATTGATGGGCAAACTAGTAGCTTGAGGTGTTGGATGAGTGAATGCCGACACAATTTTGTCTGAAGGCTTACGCTACAAGATTCAGATGTTAGGACTAAGGAAAATAACTTAAAGAAGGTTGAAGAAAAAGTGGATGTACCTTCAGAGTGTCAGCATATGGAGTTGAGTTGGCTCTCTCAGAAGAGAGCGATTTCCTTGTTGTGTCAGTCGTTTTTTCGCCCTTCCCCGAAGGAGCTTTTTTCTCCTTCTCTATTTTTGGAGTAGGGGCCACCCTAGGGCTAGGCACATTTTTCTTCATACCAGCACTGGTGTTTCTTGGCTTCTTCTTTTGAGGAGGAGGCTCAGGGGATGAATCTTCGACCTGAATTGGTTCAGGAATGGTTTAAGCAGTTTCACCCTCAACGCTTGCATCATTAGCTTGCATAAAAGTAAAAAAAATTCAAATGGTGAAAATTTGTCTAAGTTCAATATGTTGAGCAGTCTAAAGCTTGGCATTAGAAGTTGGGACTTACTTGTGCAGGCTTGGAGGAAGTTGTTTCATGTTTGGGTTGCCTAAGCGCTACTTTAGCACTGACAGCATCCTTAGTTCTCTTTATGTGCTCGACAGCTGTGAATAAGCAAACTCAATTGTGAGTACAAAGAAGGAATTTGTTTGGGTTGGAAAATATTGTGGAGAGGTCTTTTTCTTTCCTCACCCTCATGTATGAGAGTTCCGACCCTGACATGATTATTGTGTACCTTCAAAAATTCCCCACAGACGAACCACCGTGAAAACGGAGGAGCGAAATCCAGAGCCATTTCGATGGGGGGAGGGGGAAATTTATGAGGGTAATAATTTAAAGCAAATGTGTACTTGTCCTTCACATAGTCAGGAATACGTAAGTTAGGAAGTTTCGCTTGCATTTTTTCTTTCCGACTAAGGTCGTTAGGGTCATACACAGTTTCAAAGTATTTCTGGAAAACTTATATCTCTTTGATGTGTCGAGCTCTACCTTTGTTGAACTTTTGCTACAAAGAGGAGAAAGCGCCAGTTAGATCTTGACTTAATGTTGCAGCAGTCATAAATTCTTTGCCATGATACGTCTTCCACTAGGTGTCCAACTCTGGTGCGCAATAGAAGGATGGTTAAAAATCAAATGGGGGTGAAAACAGGGTGATTAACAGCATGTCGAGCTATCTGTCGAAGATAGTCATCTTCGGAGTAATCGTTGGTGCAAAGGCATGATTCACTTTTTTGACTGAAAAAGGATCTGGGCATAGTTTGAGTGATTCCAAACTGGTGTGACACCAAGTTGGGTTGGTAGCAGAGGATCCTCACATTATATTTGGAAGTCCCAAGTCTGGTGGAGAGAAGTCTAGGGGTCAAGAATGCTTCCCATATTTTCTTTGACTTAGCTTCATGTTCACTAGTGGTTAGGAACTGACGGGTGAACCATTTAGGTCCATGGGTCCTTTTTCCAAAGGGAGTCATTGTTGCGTTAAAATAGTAGTGTTTAGAGAACATTAAGAAGTAGGATGAGAATATCTTTCGATCTGATCTATTTTTGTCAGTCGGAGTCAACAGGTTCAGTCGAGCACCTTTTATGTGTATGTCCCTAATATCTTCATCAGCGTCATCAAGTTTGTTAACGTCCAGGGAAATCTCGAATGTGGCATTAAGCCAAAGTTGAAGTAACCAAAACGGCCCAGATAAGAGTAAACTGTCTTTGGGTTGGATGTTCCTTAAGACTTCAGTGGCTAACCCTAGGGATTCGTAAAAGGGTCATAGAATTAGTTGGCTAAGGCAAATGTATTTACCTTCGTGCAGTTGGTTGGCTAAGGTTATGTACCTTTTCGCCACTTTCAAGGACCTACAGTAGAAAATGCATCTGAGAGCCATAGTGCAAGGAATGCAATGTGCTCTTCGTTCGAAACTTCAGTGCCATAAACACGGTGGTCTTCAATATACTTGTCAAAGCTTGCGTGGTTCGCATCGAAATCGATGGTGTCCTCGTCACTCTCATTAAGGTCAAAGATTTTTCTAGTTGGAAGAAGGCCATAAATGGATGCCACGTCGAAGAGAGTGGGTGTCACCATTCCAAGGGGAAGTTGAGAGGTGTTAGTCGTGCTTTCCTAGAAATATAGAGTTGCGACCAACATATTTTGGCAATAGGTAGGGCCAGTTCTCAACAACTGGATCAGGTCGAAGATACCTCTTGCCTTCCGAAATTCATTCTTTTTCGCCTCAATCTTGTTCAACCATAGGATGTAATCCTCATGTTTCTTAGTGGAGGGATCTGAAAGGAATACGTGTAAGGTGGTGGTCATGTACTATAGGTTCAAAGGACCGTTGGCACTAACTATGGGTTTGGTCCTATGGTAAGATGGGAAAAAAATACCTAAGCTTGGTAATATCCACAGAAGGATCATACACTGGACCCATGAGTGCATGGGTGTTTGCAGAGATAGAGTAAGGAATAAGTACCCGAGATCTGTAAATACGCAGTTTCTCCTCATAGTTGGGTGGCTCAAGAACATATTCTTGGTTCCCAATCACAGTGGTGCATGGGATTACGTTAGCTAATGGGAGAGGTTCCTTGGCGGCTTTGTTGCTCTTTACTTTGGAGGTCATTATTAAGCTTGGAATTTTGTTTCTGAGAGCTTGGAGAAATATTTTTCAGAAGGGGAGTTTTAAAGACAATGGAAGGAAAAGAGAAGAAAAACGAAGGAAGTGATATTTATAGTGAGGAAGAATGAATCTTCAGTCTTTTTATGTGACAAATGGCACGAAGTAGGTGGCACATGTCATCCCCTTAGGGGTGAGATAGAAACAATCTGATGCACTTAGCCACGCCACCCTATGAAGGCGGGGCCATGATGAAGAAAATTATGGGGTAGTGGGAGGCGCACATTTTTGATATGACAGTTGATAAAAGTGCCATAATGATCATGACATTAACCCACTAGCTGAATAGTGTCTACGAAGGACAAAAATGCCCTTATTTCCTAGTTCGTCGAAAAAGGCCTTTTTAGGGGCAATTTGTTAACTGGGATTTTTGACAAGGGCAAAAACCTCAGCATGAGTCAAAGTTAAAGGTATATGGACATTTGATGACATCTACATTTCTGAAGTCTAAAGAGAAGGAAAATGTGATTTAGAATTTTTTAGGGATGTTTTGGAAACATTTTGACATCCAAAATTTTGACGGTATCAGGCGCGCCAAACTGGCAGTTATTTTGGGTGCGCAGATGTTCTGTTCAAATACAAATAACTAATTCTCAGTTTCATCCTAAAGGACACATGGAGGGAATGCAGGAGCGAAGTGCATGCAGACTTCTACGTGGCAAAAGCTGGAGATGTGAACGTTAGGAAGCAATTATTTCATATTAGTATAAGTAAAGATTCCATTTGTAGGATTCAGTGTGCTAATTTCATTACAAAATCTCACTTACACTCAAAGTACCAGTGTTAGAGAAAAGAGTTTCTTTGAGAGAATGTATGAACCTTGAAACACGACTTTTACTTTAATGCAATGCTTTTCATCTCAATTTACACTTTCTTCTTAGTTACTTTCATCCTTATTTTAATTGCATTGTCGTTTTACTTTTGTTTTTCACAACCTATTTTCTTTTACTACTGTCGAGGTCACATTTCTACACTTTTTCATTAACTATTTCGACCAAATTGAAATCATTCTTTTTCAATTGAAAACTATAAAGTGAAATCTTTAGCACTATGTCCTAGGATTCTATAGTTGATCTTTCAATAACCTTTAATAAGACACTAGCGGTTGTTTACCAATTTTCAATGTAAACAGGTTATTGTATTTTAAAAGCCCTTAATCGATTAACTTCTAGTGTTAATTGATTAAGTCATTAAAAATGACCCATGTATTATTTCCATTTTGAGCCATTTCTTTCCTATATAAAATAGGATTTTTCTCACTTCATTAGAAACCGAATTTCTGATTAGAAAATGTTTTATCTTTCTTCAAGTCTCTTTGTTTTCATATTTACTTTTCACAAAGATTGTCGTAGTACCGAAAGACCGAAAAGCCCTTGTGAGAGTTATTCAATAATATTATTCTCTTATGGAATTATTTTGTAAAGCTTGCAAACTAAACCTATACAAAAGCTTAGTTGTATGCTCTTGAGTTTGACCTATATAAAAACTATGGTTGTAGGTTCTTGAGCTTTGCATGTGTAAAAGTTCTATTTGATGGTTCATGAGTAAAGCTCGTGTAAAAGTTCTGTCTATTGGTTCTAGAGCTTAGCTAGTATAAAACCTTTATTTGTTGTTCTCGAAGGTTGGTGGGAAAATATTTTAAAAATCTCAAGCGTGTTAAGTGGAATTCTCAAGAGGAAACTCTTGGGGATATGGATAGGCAAAATGGTTAGGTCGAACTTTGTATGAATCTTGTTGGGGAAGTTTTTTCACTAGGGAGCATTGAACATTGTGGGACTTATTTTTTGAGAAACACCTTTGTGAGAGACACACCTTATATTCACCCAAAACCTTAAGGTGATAGGTGTATGGGCTCTCCCACTTATAAATGCTCAAGTCTCCACATTTCTAGCCAATGTCTGACTATTAGCCATACTACTCACACTTGCTATACTCAACACTCCCCCTCAAGTGTGAGTCTATCCATAATGCTCCCCCTTAAGCGAATGCTCTTTTCATCCACATACACTTGTACCGCTGTTGACACTCTTCAATGAGACACTTTATATCTACCACCTATGGGGAGTACTTTCGATACAAGTTAGTCGGTCTTTCACTCGATCCAAAAGATCATGATACCAACTTGTTAGTGCGTAATGCGCTTTTACTAAGGAGATAGAAAAAGAGAATAAGGAAATAAGGATTGATATTATTGAATTAATAAAACTGAATTACTAAGTGTCTATTTATATACATCTAATTGACTTGACTACTAAGTAAAATAACAAACAAGATAACAAACCCTAAACCCCAATTAGCTCTGGGCTTAAACCACACAACTCAACTTGGATTATATCTAATATCTCAACATACCCCCTTATAATCCAAGTTTTCGAAACACACTAATCATTGTCAATCTAATTTATTCCTAATTTCTTTCCCAAAGTTAGGACCTGTCGATCTTCAATCCTTTGGTGAAAATGTCGGCCAATTGTGTTTCACTTGTGCAATGTCTTACTTCAAGTTCACCTTGATTCACCTTCTCCCTTAAGAAGTGAAATCTAGCTTCGATGCGCTTACTTCTTCCATGCAAAACTGGATTTTTCGCCAGATTTATGGCTAACTTGTTGTCGATTTAGAATACCAGAGGTTTCTTCACTTCGATCTCGATCTCTTCCAGGACGAATCTGATCCAAATTGCTTGACACACAACATAGGATCTTGATATATATTCATCCTTACATGATGACAATGCCACCACATATTGCTTTTGGGAGCACCATGAGATTGGGGCACCAAATGCTTGAAAGAAATATCCATTAGTGCTTCTTAGATCTTCCTTATCTCCACACTAATCAGCATCTGAATAATAAGTTACCATAACTTATTTGCTTTCACAGTCTCGTCAAAATAAAATTCCATAGTTTATCGATCCTTTTAAGTATCTCAGGATTCTTCTTGCAGCCTTCATGTGTGAGACCCTTGGTTCACTTATATATCTTCTCACTAATCTGACTGAGAAACATATATCAGATCGACTGTTGCACACATATCTCAGATATCCAACAATTTGTTTGAACAAAGTTGCATCGACTTTGTCTTCCTCTCCATGCTTCTCCAACTTCAAGTTTGGTTCGATAGGCGAAGATGCATGAGTCGAATCATCCATTATGAATCTCTTGAGTATCTATTTGACATACTTTATTTGATGTAGCACCATACCTTGCTTCGACATTTGAAATTCCATGCCTAGGAAGTACGACAACTTTCCAAATCCGACATTTCAAAATCCTTTTTCATCAGCTCTTTGAACTTCGACAAGTTCTCCAAGCTACTTCCAGTTACTAACAAGTCATCGACATATAAGCATATGATTGTTATATCTTGTGCCACATCCTAAACATAGACACCATACTCAAATTTGCATTTGACGAATCCTAATTTAACCAAGTATTAGTCAATCTTCTTGTTCCATGCCCTAGGTGTCTGCATGAGACCATAGAGCGCTTTGTGTAACTTGTATGCTTTCCTTCTTCCTCCTGAATCACAAACCTAGGAGTTTGTGTGACATACACATCTTCATCTAAAGGTCCATTCAAAAATTCCGATTTCACATCTAAGTGAAATGTCGACCAGCCTTGATTACATACCAAGGCTACCACTAGTCGAACTGATTCCAATCTTGCGACCGGTACAAATACTTCAGAATAGTTAAGTCATACTCTCTGAAGAAATCCTCAAGCTACCAATCTCGCCTTATGTCTTGCTATCGACCCATCAATATTGTGCTTCAACTTGAACACTCATTTCACTTTGATAGCTTTTGTATGTGCTAACAATTTGACCAACTCCCATGTGTTGTTTCTTTCGATTGTTTTTAACTCTTCGACCATAGCAGACTTTCAGTGTTTATCTTTGAAGGTTTTACTATGGTTGATTGGTTCAGCACCTGCAAGTAAAGCAAAATAAACAAGTTCTCCATCTGTTGTGACTTCATCATCACCAACCACTTCATAGTCTTGAAGTCTTGTTGGACGAGCTTGAGTTCTTTGAGGTCTCCGGCTTGTGCCAGCCATATCCTCTTCGACTTCATCTGTGTCGGGAATGTTAGAAACTGCTTCAACTTCAACAGAATATCGACAATATCTTTGACTTCGACATCATTACTTGCTTCGTTGAAATCATAGTTCATCAATGGCTTGTCAATTGCATTACTAGAATTCCAATCCCAGGCAGAATTTTCATCAATCACAATATCTCGACTCATCACAATCTTCTGACTAATTGTATTGAACAGCCTGCATGCGTCAGTCTTATGATATCATACCAGAATCATAGGTTCACTCTTGTCATCAAGCTTCCTTCTTCTTGCATCAGGAACATTCTTGTAGCAAATAGAGCCAAACACCTTCAGATGATTAACTGATGGTTGTTTGCCACTCCACACTTCTTCAGGAACCTTGTTCTTCAGCTTCTCGGTAGGGCACTGTTGGAGCGGTAAAGCGGCAAGCAAAAATATTTATTTTCGGAAGAATTCCCTCCGGGATTTATGTCGTGTCCACAGAGATCGGTTCGAGAGAAAGAATATCGTTCGACAATCTCTCGCGTTTATGAGTTTAGATTAAAATGGGTTTAAAGTAAATGCAGAAAAACAAACATTAACATAAAAATAATTAATTAATCAGAGAGACGAACTTGTCCGGCATGCACATAATCGACTCCTCACAAACTTAAACTTACTGACCAGTTATACTCAACCTACAATACTCCTCAATATAACCCAGCATCGCTCACAACAGTGTCCATCTCTGACACACTGAGCTGAGAGAACAACCGTGTTACCATCGTCGATACTCTCGCGCTCGACTCAAGATACGGAGGCATTAAGCTTCGACACCTATTGAAGATTGTTAGCTCTAAATCTATCTCTAGCATCTAGAAACTAACAGATAATCATCCCTAATCAAAGTTTGTGAAGTTTATCTCTAACACAACCCAAACCCCGAGCATAAAGCAAAAATCGGAGACAATCACCAATAAAGATTTGTAAAGCAGATATCATACAACGCCATGGGGGACAAATATACATGAGTTCAGAACAAATAAATATACACAACCCAACATAAAAGAAAAATACAAATAAGAAAAGAAATAAACCAAACATCTCACGGTTTGTCAACGCCGGTCGATGATTAATCCACCCCGGTTCATCCGTATGCAAGCTTCCATGTTGTTTTCTAAGCTAATCTATTGAAAAATGAAGTTGATGGAGTTGGGAGCAAAAATCCCCAAAACCATACCTAAAAAATGACTGAAAATGAACTTATAGTATTACAAAATCTGTCACGTTCGCTAAACGAACGTTTTACTCGCAAAGCGAGCCTCAAAAAATGGCACTTAAGTGCCTCTGAAATGCTAAACCGCCTCTGCAAAATTCTAGAAGTTCGCAGTGTGAACGATTTATTCGCAAAGCGAATGCTCGCTGCACAGTTCGTAAAGCGAACTTTGGTCCTTTTCTCCCCTGTCCAATTATTGGAGCCTTCGTTGGGAACTCGCCAGACATTCGCAAAGCGAACATTTGCTGGATAGCTCACAAAGCGAACTTGACAGCAAACCAGCCCTTATTTTGGCCACAACTTCTGAATCGCAACTTTGATTTACGCACGGTTGGAAGCGCTGGAAAGCTTATTCAATGCTCTAAAGGAATATGGCAAGATATCCTTGCTTTAATACCTACAAAAATGAGAGAAAATCAATTAAACTCAATGATATTTACACTATACGCAATATATACACTAAAATGTAAAGTAAACGTATTTATAAACAAATCGGGGTTTATTCGAACGATATTAACCAAAAATTAACGATAAGTGCAACAAAACTTATATACAAAAATAGTTACAATTTGCACTTATCAAAATCTCCCCAACTTAAACTTGTTTGTCCACAAACAAGAATCAAACAACTCAAAGAAACAGAGTGACAATCAAAGAATCACGAATCAACAGGTTTTGAAAAACAGAACAAATGAATGGTTCAAATGAAAAACGGTACACACAAAGTAAATACTTACCACTAAACTACGACAATAACATAGTCACGAAACAAATGCAAAATACAAAAATCATGCCAAACATCCTAAAACAACACAAGTTCAAACGTGAATCACACCTAGTAAAAACAATCATCGGTAGATGAAAAACACAAAATGAGGTTCTTATCACTCACACAACAATCATGCAAACAAAAGACTAAATTATGCATCCATCCAAAAATTCACATTGAACATACAAAGGAAAGAATCACAAGGGCTTTCAAGGTTGTAACGTGGTCGGGTAAACAAACAAGGGCCAATTTCTAAAGGTAATTGAAACAAAAACTTTCCTAAACCTAAGGGAGTGATCAACTCACAAAGACTCAAACGCACAAATCTAATCAACTTCTTCCAAAATCCCAAGTGTTACACAAAACACAAAACTTATTTAACACAATTATTTGAACTCTTTTTGTTTCCTTTCACAAGGAATTTCTTTATCTTTCTTTCTTTTTTTCTTTTCTTTTCTTTTTCATATTTTTCTCTTTTTTCTTTTCTTTTTCAACCTCATAGAAACCAACCAATGAGTAAACAATCATTTTCTCCCCAACTTGAATTCAACCACATCATCATGTGAATACTCCCTACTTTCTAAGGCAAGGTAAAAATTCATACAACAACACAAAGTTGAGGGTTCAAGAAAAACAAAATCCATTAAAAAATAAGTGAACTAAATACTCATAGACAAGCATTAAGTTCAAATAAAACATGGATCAAAAAGCTCAAAGGGGTTACAAATGATCACACACTCACAAGGTGAATGACTATTTGGCTAGGTAGTTGTGCTCAAAATGAAACAAAATGCCTTGATCCTTTTCATGCTTTCATATAATCACAAAATATTAAGCATAATAAAATCCAGTTAGAACAAGAATGTTGGTACTCCGCGCATATATGAACAATGGAAAGCTACCTCACAAAAAGGTGGGAACTAAAGTGATTCACACAAGAACAAGTATACAACATAATGAATGGCGTGGAAGTTTGTAAAATGCCTAAGTATCATGAATATGCTAAAGTTAAGAAAGCGATAAACACATACCTTGGACGTGTACAAAACCTAACAATATCATTACCATACATCCGCAAGTTGAAACGATCAAACTTGGAACATCACCTTAAATCTCCTCAAGCTACTCAAAACAAGCTCATTGACAAACACGAAAACTATTAATATAAACAAAGTAAAAGACCGGGTGAAAATGGATTAAACAAGTTGTAAAGTGAAGATTTGAGAATTTCACGAAAAATCTGAGTACAACTTGTTTAATGAATGTTCACCACACTACCTAAGCTAAACCACAACAAAAGAAAATAATACAACATGCTTGTTTTATGTCATAAGCTCGACGCCTTTACAATGCTTAGCTAGCAACTTCCTTCCTTCATGTCATGGTGATGCCTCACCGTGCAAACCAAAAGCAAGTGACCTAACCAAACACTTAAACAAACGTTACGGGAACAAAATGTATACAACACTTGAACAAACATAATGGAAATAGACAATATATACGATATATACAAAACTCAAAAACAAAGAAACTATCGCAATGCGATTCAATATCAAAACCAATCCCTGGCAACGGCGCCATTTTGTTGAAGCGGTAAAGCAGTAAGCAAAAATAATTATTTTCGGAAGAATTCTCTCCGGGATTTATGTCGTGTCCACAGAGATCGGTTCGAGGGAAAGAATGTCGTTCGACAATCTTTCGCGTTTATGAGTTTGGATTAAAATGGGTTTAAAGTAAATGCAGAAAAACAAACATTAACATAAAAAGAATTCATTAATCAGAGAGACAAACTTGTCCGGCATGCACATAATCGACTCCTCACAAACTTAAACTTACCGACCAATTATACTCAACCTATAATACTCCTCAATATCACCCAGCATCGCTCACAACAGTGTCTATCTCTGACACACTTGGCTGAGAGAACAACCGTGTTACCATCGTCGACACTCTCGCACTCGACTCAAGATACGGAGGCATTAAGCTTTGACACCTATTGAAGATTGTTAGCTCTAAATCTATATCTAGCATCTAGAAACTAACAGATAATCATCCCTAATCAAAGTTTGTGAAGTTTATCTCTAACACAACCTAAACCCCGAGCATAAAGCAAAAATTGGAGACAATCACCAATAAAGATTTGTAAAGCAGATATCATGCAACGCCATGGGCGATAAATATACATGAGTTCAGAATAAATACATATACACAACCCAACATAGAAGAAAAACACAAAGATGAAAAGAAATAAACCAAACATCTCGCGGTTTGTCAATGCCGGTCGACGATCAATCCACCCCGGTTCATCCGTATGCAAGCTTCCATGTTGTTTTCTAAGTTAATCTACTGAAAAATGAAGTTGATGGAGTTGGGAGCAAAAATCCCCAAAACTGAAATTCTGGTACAGATGTGTGATGTCATAGTGCAATGTCACAACATCGTAATCTGCTGTATGAACAAGGCACTAAAAAGAACAATAAATAACACACTGAATTGTTCACCCAGTTCGGTTCAACAACCTACATCTGGGGGCATACCAAGCCAGGAAGGAAGTCTACTATTAGTAGTATCAAATTACAGACTCAACAGACCAGTTGACAATCTACCTAATTTAATCACTACCCAATGACCCTTCTACCTAAGTCCTCCCTAGGTAAGAGACTCCATCTCACTTCCTATCATTACTATGATGTCTAGCAGTCAACTACACCGTCACTGCATCAACAACTTGATTACCAACAACTTTACAATCATAGAAGACACCCTTTCATGACTCCCTTTGGAGTTGCTTCAAAGCTTCCTCCAAGAACAATACCAAACTCAAACTCATTACCTACAGGTTTCTGAGTTACACCCAGTGACCATCTCACAACCCGAGTGGTTCACTTTGACAAAGCCCTAAAGATCTACATCTTGGACCCGTACCTATTCTAGGTTACAAGCATTCTATTTATAACATAATCCCAACTGGATTTGGGCCTTCAAATCATATCATATCTTCTGTAACAAATCTGCTTCTAAATAGATCTTCAATCATATCTTCAATTAAATCTTCAATTATTAACTCTGAATATTCTCCATATCTTTATTCTTTAAATGCGCAACAACCTGAACTTCATAACTGATTGTAACAGAATATATATCTTCCTTGATCTTCGCCTATATTCTCTGATTCTCTTTAGCAGAATTTCTCATTCACACCAGAAAACACGTGCAGCCCTAATCACATAACTGTCTGATGTTTTAATGTTCTGGTATAGTGATGTTAAGACATCGCATGTGACATCACTCTTTAGTACTTCAACTCTTCAACAATAAACCAGAATGTTAGCTATACTGTTAAAAGCTCATGTTGAAACATCAACCATGACATCAACATTGTTTTACCAAAATTCTAGCCAACTACAAGAATTAACAATCTCCCCCTTTGGCTAATTTTGGCTAAAACAATTTCAGCCTACATCAGAACAACTTGCAGCAGAAACGAACACTTTCACATTAGCATAGGGCAAACTCCCCCTCAAACCAAGAACCAACTCACAGCTGTTCAAACACTCTCCCCCTCAACTGCTGCACCATATCAGAAAAGGCTTCACAACCACACCTTGGCAATTCTCTCCCCCTTTTTAGCCATAATTGGACAAACTCTGAATCTGCCAACCAATATACTCAGAACAAAATCCAGACTCAACAGCTACTACTGTACATTCTCTCCCCCTTTATGGCAAAAAAATTGACAAACATTGGTGTAAATGTATACTTCTGATCCATTGACACACAAATCTATAGAACCAGGTCTAAACTGTCAAGTACACCATGAACTTCACCAGTAACACAATGTCACGACATCTTGTCTGACATTACAATCTGGAAAAACAACTTCTTCAACAAAAGATCAACTCTCCCTATTTAAGATAACTAGTGCTCCTTTGCAAGAAGAACACCTTAAATGAATGGAATACATAAGACTCATCTTCATGTCTTCAAGAGCACACCCTCTGTTCAACACACCTGCTGAACGCATTCACTTAATGCTTAATCCTCAAACAATCCAAATACCAATACTCACATGATTCCCTCTTGGTTTGTTATCTTCTCATACTCCAACACTCACATCTGGCCAAGTTGATCAACTTCTCTCTATAATATCCATAGGAATGATCACAATGAACTCCTTGACCATAACATTTGGAAAATCCAGACACAGTCTTCATCCACCCAGTCAGGAATGCTTCACACAATCATCCACAAGTTATGAAGCACACACACAATGCCTTCCACTGAACTCACACACCAAGACAAGTGTGACATCTCCCATCAACAAAGACCCTCACAAAGTTTTTCCAAAATCATGTTATCTAACATTATATCCTCATAAGATTCAACCAATCTGCAATCTTCCTAATATATGTACCTTTTCTGCAGAATCCATAGACTAATACTCCCCCTGTCATGGTTAACCAATGCTCTAGATGAAGATGAACATTTGAGCACACTGACTTAGCACATGCATTTTGTTACCATTATCCTTATCATACTCTTCATCTTCAGACTTCCTGATCTACTTCAGTCTTCTCTACATTCTCCATCCAAGGTAGTCCTTCTACTTCATCATTCTCCCGTATGACTATGTAGACGCTCCTTAGGCATAATGTAGGCACCACGCTTCTGAACCAGAGCATAATCATCCTTCACCAAGGATCTCCAACCAGATAATGTCCCAACACAAGTCAGAACATCTGCCACACACCAAGACATCATCACCATGATTCTTGATACGCTCCACCAACTGGACTTACTATAGTAATCCAAAGAACTAGAGAATTAAACTCGCATCCACCTTCAAGAAGAATAATCTCCTTGAGTCTTCAACTCAACACCCTTCTGCCCAAGAGTAACTTGTTCCAAGACAATCCTCAATAATAACCAGCTGTCACACTCTGATTATCTTGATTCTTCGAATCCACTTCTGAGATCAACCAAATGCCACAGTTTGATCACCTCATTTATGAATCCTCACGTTTGTCAGAACTCTCACAAAGATATCTTGATCCATCAAGGAAAATTGATCTTCAAGTCATATGTTCCACTTGCTCAAAAGCAAACACACTTAGACTCCCTAAGTCATGGTCATGTAACATCTTCTCCTTCCTGCAGCTCCCGCAAACTGCCATGAGAACGATCTTTTTGAAGCATCCTATTGTTCACCTCTGTAGATCACTCTATCAATCACTGATGTGCCACATTACCAGCTGAGACTCCTGATGTTAAGCTAGATGTCAGAACATCCAACTGTTGAATTCAGCTCTACCTTCTGCCACTCAGAAGAACCTCCTCCCTTTGCAGAAACAGATTTCCATGCTCTCATAGACTTGAATCAACAATCAAGTTTGAGTAGACAACCTCCATCCTGCTTAGAACCTCCAAAGACTTCAAACCTCCCACATCTGAATCTTCAGAAAATAAGTAGTCCAAGACTACTTCATAGCAATACTAAAGAAGGTCACTTCCCTTAGTAGAGCCGTCAGTAGAAAGCCAGAGATAACTGCCACTTATCCTCGACCTTCACAACCAGAGCAAACACCATTCTCCAACCTGATCCAAGCTGTACCCATCAAGATGTGATGTCTTCATATCTTTCAGCCTTAAAGCCAACAACTTGTCTGACTTGAGATGTTGGACGTCATCAACATTCCACAAACTGCCTCTCATAATCCAAACACATCCCAGACAATTTGGATGCTACTCCATAGTCACCAATCAACCTCACCAGTTGATACAACTCCAACGTGCTTAACCCTTGAAAATACTTCCAAAACAGCTACATAGCGAAAAGTAAATTCTCAACTCTTCTGTAGTCCTGCACTTTTACCTCAGACATATACATAGTCTCCCGTCAATGTATATTGTCATTAGTTGGATGCACAACATTACCAAAAGTAGACAGATACTCAACTATTGTCAAGCTGTTTATCACAAGATTCAACATTTGATCTGGTCTGACATCCTTTTCCTGCAGACTTGAAGCACTAGTTGATCCTTCTTTTGCTAATCCACACCACTGATCACTCCAGATTAGGCAAGTGGCTTGACCTGATACTTCACCATGAGCGCCCCTAACTTTCTTTGGCTGAGAAAGCAAAGAACTGAATTGATGTTCCAACATCAGTTCCGACATCACCTTAAGCAACTACTATGGATTTGGAGACTATATCCACACATATCTCTTGTAGGGAACACACAAGAACATATCAATATCTGATCAACTACTGCAGCGACTTGCATAACAACTCTTCTCGAAGCTTCTTCTTATAAGCACAAGGTTCAGACCTCTTGTCCTTCTACATACCAAAGACAACCTGCTACTTTGAATCCTGAAAGATCTCATGTAAGCACCAATTGACCACTGGCTGATTTACCCTGCTACTGCACATACCTCTTGGATGCATTTTCCCTATAAGATTGTCCTCAAGGATCCTTCTCTTCTGCTGTCAAGATTACTACCTTTTCTACAACCTGCCCATCTGAGGTGCTATGACCTTATAAACATCATCTCAAACAATGTTCAACTTCACAGCTTCAGTGATCCTTCAAAACAGCTACAATCTAATAGAACTTTGACTCAGCATTTACCATAGACTGCTGATGTGTAGCGCGATGTGGAGACATATTAAGCTCAGCTTCTTTCTTGATGAAACTTCCTCCTCATTAGGTCACCACAACTAGGCTCAAGAGATAACTTATCAAGATCTTCACTCCCGCATGAAAGATTTGACAGTGATACTCTTTTGCTATGGCACTCCCCTCTTCTTTCACCATCAAGAAAGATGATAAAGAAGGAATCACTGTTCTGAACAGATTGGTCTTCATTGTCTGACTTGAAATATGTTCTTCTTCTGATCCTTCCATGTCAAACAGTCTTTAGAAGATCCATTCACCTTATGAACACTACTCTCCCAAACAAGGATATGAGATAATCCAACCGGTTGAAGCTGTCTTGCATAAACTACAACATCATAGAATATCCTGCTGAGGAGACCAAACTCTAATGTCTTTCCAAGAGAATACCTTCCTAGAATCTCACCACCAGAGATACAAGAACCAACCAGGGTTACATCAGATACCATGCAGCGGAACACACAACAACTCCTCAACATCTTTTAGGCACAACTCAAAAATCCTTGCACAATACTTTATCAAGAATAGTCCATCCTTCACTTCAAGGGATCATACACACAACTATATGAACTGACCAAGTCCATAACACAGCAAGACTATCTTCCTTGCTCATGAACCAGAAAGTATCTTCCCAAGATCTCATCCAGAAACAGACAGGATGCCTGCTCTGATACCAATTGAAATTCTGGTACAGATGTGTGATGTCATAGTGCAATGTCACAACATCGCAATCTGCTGTATGAACAAGGCACTAAAAAGAACAATAAATAACACACTGAATTGTTCACCCAGTTCGGTTCAACAACCTACATCTGGGGGCATACCAAGCCAGGAAGGAAGTCCACTATTAGTAGTATCAAATTACAGACTCAACAGACCAGTTGACAATCTACCTAATTTAATCACTACCCAATGACCCTTCTACCTAAGTCCTCCCTAGGTAAGAGACTCCATCTCACTTCCTATCATTACTATGATGTCTAGCAGTCAACTACATCGTCACTGCATCAACAACTTGATTACCAACAACTTTACAATCATAGAAGACACCCTTCCATGACTCCCTTTGGAGTTGCTTCAAAGCTTCCTCCAAGAACAATACCAAACTCAAACTCATTACCTACAGGTTTCTGAGTTACACCCAGTGACCATCTCACAACCCGAGTGGTTCACTTTGACAAAGCCCTAAAGATCTACATCTTGGACCCGTACCTATTCTAGGTTACAAGCATTCTATTCATAACATAATCCCAACTGGATTTGGGCCTTCAAATCATATCATATCTTCTGTAACAAATCTGCTTCTAAATAGATCTTCAATCATATCTTCAATTAAATCTTCAATTATTAACTCTGAATATTCTCCATATCTTTATTCTTTAAATGCGCAACAACCTGAACTTCATAACTGATTGTAATAGAATATATATCTTCCTTGATCTTCGCCTATATTCTCTGATTCTCTTTAGCAGAATTTCTCATTCACACCCAGAAAACACGTGCATCCCTAATCACATAACTGTCTAATGTTTTAATGTTCTGGTATAGTGATGTTAAGACATCGCATGTGACATCACTCTTCAGTACTTCAACTCTTCAACAATAAACTAGAATGTTAGCTATAAATGTTAGCTATACTGTTAAAAGCTCATGTTGAAACATCAACCATGACATCAACATTGTTTTACCAAAATTCTAGTCAACTACAAGAATTAACAAAAACCATACCTAAAAAATGACTGAAAATGAACTTATAGTATTACAAAATCTGTCACGTTCGCTAAGCGAACGTTTTACTCGAAAAGCAAGCCTAAAAAAATGGCACTTAAGTGACTCTGAAATGCTAAACCGCCTCTGCAAAATTCCAGAAGTTCGCAGTGGCGAACGATTTATTCGCAAAGCGAATGCTCGCTGCACAGTTCGCAAAGCGAACTTTGGTCCTTTTCTCCCCTGTCCAATTCTGGGATCCTTCGCTGGGAACTCGCCAGACATTCGCAAAGGAAACATTCGCTGGCAAGCTCGCAAAGCGAACTTGACAGTAAACCAGCCCTTATTTTGACCACAACTTCTGAACCGCAACTCTGATTTACGGACGGTCGGAAGAGCTGGAAAGCTTATTCAATGATCTAAATGAATATGGCAAGATATACTTGCTTTAATGCCTACAAAAATGAGAGAAAATTAATTAAACTCAATGATATTTACACTATACGCAATATATACACTAAAATGTAAAGTAAATGCATTTATAAACAAATCGGGGTTTATTCGAACGATATTAACCAAAAAGTATCGATAAGTGCAACAAAACTTATATACAAAAATAGTTACAATTTGCACTTATCAGGCACCTGTTCAAAATATAAACAGCAGTCGAAACAGTTTCACCCCATAAGGACTTAGGCAAATTCTTCTGCTTCAACATGCATCTCGCCATGTCCATTATGTTTCTGCTTCAGGATGGCCATGTTTCTTCTTTCTGCTATTCCATTATGTTGAGGAGTATAAGGAGAAGTTACTTCATGATCAACACCATGTTCTGCACAAAATGCTTCAAATATCTTGGATGTGTATTCGCAACCTCTATCTGTTCGCAGAACTTTGATCTCCTTTTCACCCTGGTTTTTGACAAGCATCTTGAATCTCTTAAATATTTCAAATACTCCGTCATTTCGTTTGATCACATATATCCAGAGCTTTCAACTGTACTCATTGACAAATGAGCCGAAATACTTGTTTCCACCAATTATATACTCTTCAAAAGGACTATATACATCTAAATGTACAACTTCGAGTATGCAGGATGATCTCATTGGCATAGTCGAAACGAGAGACTTCCTAGACTGCTTTTCGACTAGACAACCTTCACAAAGTTTGTCAGGCATCTCAAGACTTGGTGTACCAGTTACCATATCTTGAGTGGTCAATTGATTGAGCGACAACCAACTATCCTTGTGAGTGGCTCTTTGTGCGTCAGTTGCATCTTCACCAAGCGTAGGAACACCGTTAGTAACCACTTCTAGGGTTTCATGAAAGCCAAATAGAGATTGCATTTATTTTCTCCATCGAAGTCAATTCTTGTCGTCAAGAGTTGGAAGGGAGTTTGGTAAATTTTCGTTACCATTCATCTTTGCAGTGATTGATCAACGATAACCCACGATCCCGAAAATACGATCTCCGACGTGTGATTCTTGAAAACACGATCAAGAATCTAACCGGGGCTCTAGATACCACTGTTGGGGAAATTTTTTCACTAGGGAGCATTGAACATTGTGTGACTTCTTTTTTGAGCAACATCTTTGTGAGAGACCACGCCACATATTCACCCCAAAACCTTAAGGTGATAGGTGTATGAGTTTTCTCACTTATAAATGCTCAAGTCTCCACATTTCTTGTCAATATGAGACTATTACCCATCTACTCACACTTGCTATACTCAACAAATCTTTGGTACTCTCTCTATATCTATTCTCTCTTTTATTTTTGTTGTTTATGTTATTTGTTGCGTATCTCTCATCATTTCAATTTTCTTTCTTTTTTTCCACTAAATTATCTTTGTGTGGTTACCAAAATTAAAATAATTTTTTTAAGTAACATATTTTTTTTAAATTGATTTTTTTTAATTAACACACAATTCTCTTCCCATTCTTTTGTATTGTACAACAATTTTGAATATTAATTTTCTTGAACTGTTGTTGAGTTTAACTTTTATATGTGGTTCCAAAATTTCTTTAAATTTTAGAGATTTAAAAAAAAATTATAATTATAATATATTATGAATTTTATGTTAATGAGTTTTTTTTATTATTTTATATATATTAGATAAATAAATAATGCAATTCGACCACTGACCAAATTGGTTACAAGATCATGTTTTAAATCATTGAATAAAACATACTTAATATACAAAACAATAATCGTGTATAATAAATATTTAAAGAAACGCTATCTGGTCCAAACCAATCTAATACACAACATATGAATAACAATGTCACAATCTTGGTGCCAATATTATAATAGCGTTAAAAAGTTATAAATTTTCATCTAGTTGAGCCTTCCTCACAAAGTTCATCTAGGTCCAAATCATAATAGAAAAAAACTGAAGCGTCATTTTAATTTTTTTTTTTAAAACTTTAATCTAATTCTTGTACATTTTTAGACTTGACTTAGCGTTTTTAAGTTATAATTTTTTATTTGAATTTATCTATTAATTTAAATTTTATGATCTGTTTTTAGAAATTTTATCAAAACTATGTATTATATTTTTTAATAAAGTTATTTAAATTTATTTTTAAATTATTCAAGATAGTTTATAATAATAATTTATAATAAATATAAAAATATTTTTATTTTACTTTTGGTTACTATTATTCATAAATACTTATTATCTTTAGCGCTTGCCCAATAAACTATAAAATAAATTATTCTATTCATAATAGATGTTTTGCAATTTTTATTTGTATTATATTATTTATTCTCTTAGAATATAAATGCAACATTTATTAAAAAAATTAATTAATTTAACATTGTTTATTATATTTTCATTTATGTAATTATTCAATAAGTTATTATTAATGATAAATTTATTTTAATAAATAATTCTTATTTTATTATTAAAAACTAATATAACTAAACATTATTTTAAAAATATGTAAAATTTAAATAAGATACTTAATAAGAAACGAAAATAATATTTATCTAATAAAGAGCTAACTCATCTCATTTTTAATTTAACAATGATAACAACAATAATAGTTTTTTTATTAAATAGCTTAGTCGCTGAAATTTAACATTTAAGATCCGTTTAATATATAAGATATGACATAGATATGATAGAATATAAAGTAGGATAAAGATAAAATATGATATAGATAGGATATGGCTTATCCTATCATGTGTTTGTTTTACACAGACTATCAAATAAGTTATCATATTATATTTTATATATATATATATATATATATATATATATATATATATATATATATAATATATATATATATAGTATATATATATATATATATATATATGACAAATTTACCTATATAAAATAACTATTTTTTTAAAAATTATTTTAAAAATGTTTTAAAATTTATAAATTTATTAAAAAATTAATAATTTTATATAATAAAAAAAATGTATTGACACTACTGAGTAAACGATTTCAGTTTTTTTAAAAGATCGTAAGTTCTATTATACATAATGGATAAGCAAAATAAAAATATGTATATATAATATGTAAATGACAAAACTATCCTTATAAGAAAATATGTTTAATTTAATAAAAAAATAAAATTAGTATTCATATTTTTAAAATTATACTAACTATTTTATTTTTAATGCTTTCAGTTTATTAGATTTTAATTTTTTATATTATATAAAGTTACAAAATTACCCGTATGACAAAAATCGTACATATTTTTTAAAAATTATTTATTGATATTTTGTAATTGAATATCAAATTAATCTTTATTTATATTTTATCATATTTAATTTTTTTATTTTAAATTACATTTTATAGGGGTAAATATATAAATTATTTTATTATCCTATCCTACCAAGATTCTAACACAACTCATATTCACAATAAAATTTGAACTAGTGAGACATGATATAATAAATTTCAAAATTAATTTATCATATTTTATTGTATCTTCAAATATTAAATCGAGATAAGATATGATACAGATATCATATTTTATCTATTATCCTGCACCACCCCACCTTTAAAGATTAATAAATAGAATGTTGGAGATTCGAAGTCTCTATATCTGATATTTATGCATAATAACAATTGGCTCAATAATGTTTTCCTCCCGTGGAAAACATTGCATATGGGTATTTTTAAAACTATTAATGGTAATTTTTTTCCTGTTTTCCTCCTGGCCCCATTTCCCAAAGAAAACGGTTAAGAATAACTCGTCAAAGTCAAGTTAACTTCAAAACTTTGCATAGATTGTACTACTAGTTACCCATGTGGCCCATAACATATTAAGATGCATTTGGACACACACCAATTTTCCTTCTAAGACAAGTTACATTTTAATTTTAGTAACTCACCTCACATCTTTAATTATTTATTTTTCTTAGCACCTAAATACTTAGTGTACTGGTTATTAGGCAGGTGTATTATTATATATAAAAACATAATCAAATTACCTAATCCATGAATTCCAACCAAAGTTTCCTCTTTTTGGAGAATGCAATTATAAATATTAATAGGTGTTATTGTGAATTTTGATGTGGTGCAGTGGTTGTTGACAGCCTCAAGAAAAGGAATCATATATGTCCCCAATTCATGTTACTTTCAAGGGTGGCTTAGATTGAACTAACACTTCACCAAACATTGTACTTTCTTATCTAATCTAAGAGACAAAAATTGACATGTAACTCTCCACCAATTCATCATAGTCACAAAAAATTGTGTCAAGTTGAGGCTATGATTGATATATGAAGAGATTTTTTTTTGGTTGACGCATGTGATTGATTAATATAGATGAGAGTATGAGTTGGATATGGTCCTTAATGTCCACATAGATTTTGCCATTTTAGCTGTTCAACAAATTTTGAGACCCCAAATATTACTAATGATGATTAATGGATTAGATAATGGCACTTTTGGCGTATAGAAATGAGAGCCTCAAATATATTTTTTGGTCTAACCCATACTCTATATACTCCTATTTACTAACTCGTTAAAAATATAATACTTTTTTGAAATACTTAGTAGGGTTACAACTCCACCAAATCCATTCAATTTAAACTTTTTTTTTGTTGATTCAATTTAAATTTAAATGTTAGTTAGTCTGACTAAGGGTTCTTTTTGTGTGTGCAAAATGAGTTTGAGCTTATCTATTTCTTCATGTGAATTATTAAAATCTATTATTATTAGTGGCATGTAAATGATTAAAATCCATTATAATTGTTTAACTGGTTTGATCTAGTTGAATTCGGAGTTAAAGAAGTTGGAGGTAATGAATTCAATCTCATATAAAATAGAGAAAATGATACTTATATAATAACAAATAACATTTTGTTGTTTAATTACATTTTATTTTTAAATATAATGAATGTCCTAATATCATCCAAAGTCCACTAACCTTCTTGTATCCATTCCATTTTAACATAAAATAGAAGATCAAAATATTCATGGTAATGTGTACAGCTGTCAAAATGGTCTAATTTATAAAAGTCGGTTCATCAGACTCAAAAAATCATAGAGTTTGAACCTTAAAATTATAGTCCAAAATTTTCAGGGATTTTTAGCCCAATCCTAAAAAATCCACTACCTATTAGAACTAGTCTTTATAGCTATGTAGCCTGTTAGACCCACATAGGTATAAATTTTTAAAAAAATTTATATTAATACTTATATTATATTTACTCCCAAAGTATAAACATTGATTTTTCTCACCTCATTAAATTTTATCTCTATTCTATTCAATCTTTCTATTTGAAATCTTATACATTAATATAATCAACATGCTTTCCTCGTATTCTATTAGTTTCTATTATGTTTAATATTCGAGTATTATTTTTATACAATTTAAATATGTATTGTATTTAAAAACACATTATAGTATTTATAAAAGATAATATAGTATTTAAAAATGTATTATATTTAAAATAATATCATTTTTAATTTTATTTATAATAAATATTATGAGATTTTTATTTTAATTTTTTACTAAGAAAAGTTTATTTAGGGCTGGGTAGCCCGAAAACCATTTTGAGTTGGACTCGGGTAGTAATATTCTAGCCCAAATTACAACAGGGTTTTTTTGGTCCAATCCTAAAAAATCTAAGGCCCCGCCAATGCCGACCCATTTAGGACTGTGTAACCCCATTTTAACAACTCTAATACTGTATATCCCTATTTTTGTCAATTATTTTTTATGAAAATTATATTTTTTGAAATAAAGAGTATCATTTTTGTAACAAAAATATATGTTTGTATCAATCCAATCACTTTTTAAGTATTGTCGACTAACTCTACACAATTTCAAAAGTCTTTTTAGTATTTTTTGGTCTTCGCGCCCGACTCTTTTTTAAAACCTTTCAAATGTCCATCCATCTAGCGAGTGCATAAAATCGAGTATATTTAATTATGGAGTATGAACTATCTAAAAGAAGATGCACATTGATGGCATAAATAGTACAAATTAATTTTTATAAGTCCTCTTTCAACCATGCAATGTCATACATGCCAACATCATGATCCTTCTTATTTCAATGTGAATTTGATTTATTCATATCTTCATCTCGCTTATAAATTGTATAAGAACCGCTCATTATCCATGCCTTATGCATAGGCAATCTCTCTCCACACTCGTCAGTCCTCAAGCATCACAAGTCCACCAACTTCTACTTAATTCGTTTGTTGGAAAATATCGACTCTATATCATTGTAATATTTAAAAAAAAAAACTTTTAAGTATTGTTGTTAAAGTCCACAAACAATCACGAATCTTTTCAATATGCTTTATTCTCACTTATACACTTTTAAAAGTTTTTAAACAATAAAGAAATAACATTCACAATAGCATATGTTACCCTACATTATATAAATAGTTATTTTGGTGAGATTATAACTTCTTACATACCAAATGAGTACCCAATATTCTTAATCTTTAGTTATCGTGAAACAACATATTAAAGTAATTTTGTCTCTATTCTCACAAGAAATTGATGTACTTGAAAAATCCAAAAACACCTCTAGTAAATAATTAAACCAATACACTTTTTTTTTTCTATCTTTTCGGATAACATGTATTTTTGTAATATCAACCATCAACTATATACGAGTACATATTTTTATAATATCAACCATCAAATATATACAAATGCATGAGTAAACTCTTTATCAACTGAATCAATTTTTACTAAAAATTTTTTTGTTACGTAATTCTATGCGATAATATCATTTTAATATCTTTTACATAACTCGACGAGATGGCCTACTCCAATATGTTGTGGCAATATTTTGAAAAAAAAATTAATGTATAAAACGATATTGAATGACAAACTTTTTAAACCAGATAACTTCTAAACTCATATATCAAAATCTAATACTAATGATTTGACCCGCTTTCATCTATTAAGTCCGTACAACATCTTCAAAAGACAAAGAAGTGTTACCAGATCCATCCAAAATCTTATCTCTACAAACCGCCCTCAGATGAAAGAATGCGTCTAGTCGTCTAGACTAGACCAATACAGCCTAAGAGCTACAAATCAGGAGCAGTACGTAGATCTGAAGATTCTCCAGTATCTCATAAACCACTGGAAAACTGAAGGATATACAACCTTACACTTTAGGGCTGTCAGACCCGATCCTTTCTCTTCATGGAAGGAAGAACCAACCTGCCTTTTGCAAAATAGCTCTACTGGATTCCAGCTACCTCCACTATGAAAATGATGTGATAGGAATTATTCTAATTACACTTCATGCAGGAAGTGTTCTCCTCACCATCTTCTCAAAACTATAACGTGAGTCTTAATGATACTACTTTGTCCACCAGACTGAAAGTATAGGTCCAAATCACTGGATCTGACCAAGTTCCAGAAGCTATGTCAACTACCCTCCATCACCAGATAATATATCGCTTACAAAATCACTCAATAGACTTTCCTCTCTCAGGATGCTCTTCTGATTCACTATTGGTTTGTCACCAACAGAGAAGAAGACATACCCTCCACAGTCCAGATTCCGAGAAGGATCACAAGGGAAAAATTAACTCAACTAATTCCCCTTGAATAGATAACCAACTACGAGAGACTCCATGTTGACAAAAGACTAATCCAATCTCAAGAGGCTACTTTCAGGAGATCTGTTGACAACACGGTCAAGACGATTTTCAAGAAGCTAGACGAAGGGTCGAGCTCGATATCTCCGATCTTCCAGACAATGATGATCAAACTAGTTCTCAAAGAAGACTGGTGCCCCTGCCTATGCTGTTACAACAGAGGGAAAACCCATCTACACTGACAAAATAGATGGCCACTTCATTTGGGATGTTGATCCAACAAGAAGTGATCCGGATTGTGACTGCTGGATGCACGACGATGATATTGACCAAGATATCATTTCTTCCCAAAACAAAGAAAAAAGGAAGGTGTAAACCCTCTCCACCTCCTCAAAGGAGATCTGATCCAGACAATGGTCCATGGGTAGGAATCCATGGGAAAAAAAAACCATTTGTATTTACGAGGAAGAACTTAAAATTTTTAGGAAAGAAGGGTTATTACCCACCCTGAAAATTTTCGTGCAAAAATAATAAACATGTTTCTAAATAATTTAGATTAGAAAAAATCCTTTGAAATCACTTGAATATTAAAATTTTTATAACTCATAAATACTTTTTAAATAACAAAATACATACAACATAGACTTTGTTTTAAGGTTTAAAAAAGAATTCTTGAAAATGAGTTTTATAAAATAATTCTAAGAGATTTTTTAATTTAAGAAATTTTATTTATACATGACTTTTTTAGTTGTATTCCAAGATTTAATGGATGGAGATTAAATTTAATTAATTATAACTTTTTCACTATCACTTATATTTACTATTATTTTTATAATTCTAAATTAAATAAATTTCATAATTATTCCTAAAATTATAGATTTTTACCAAATCCTTAAGTTGAAATAATATTTCTGAGAATAATAATCCCTGGAAGGAATATAATTTTAATTCATGAAATAAATACACTTTTTCAATATGTGAATTGGCTACGAAGAAGACAAATGAAAGAAAGCCAAAACAATCTATCCCAAACCTGATGTAGGAGAGACACACTACTCTGACCACAACAAATTTTTATCCGGTTAGTGAACAGCTAGAAACCATTCCTACGACAAAAAATTGATAATCTCTAATCCATCAAACTTATTCAACAAACTTCCATAAAAAAGAATAGCATTTCTACACGCTCAAATAATTCAACAAATAACTAAACCAAAAATTCATCCTGATTCCACCTTGAGCCTACCGAGTTAATAATATTCCCCATCATTTCATTGTAACTTTCTTATCCTGGAAACTTCACTTCAAAACATAGTAAGAAAAATGTCTCATTAGCATAAAATTATAAAATGCTTTTTGATGTTTCTAGCCATGTTGGTGTGATAAGCATGGAAAATCATCTCTTTCAAATTACCACAATTATTCATGTCAAAAACACTAAAACCATCATAAGAAATACACATACATATATGTGAGTATATACATATTTTACTTTAGCAATTAACATCATTACTTGTTAACTTAAACTAAACTAACTGAAGGGTCATCATGAGGGGGAAACATTCACATTGGGTCACACATTCACCTAAAGGTCAAAGACTCACCCAAACAAGTGAGAGAGACACCACTTATTCACCCAAAACCTTAAGGTGATAGGTGCATGGGTTCTCTCACTTATAAAGTGTTCAACCTCCATTTTTCTAAGCAATGTAGGACTTAGAACTCACACTTGTTTCTCCACACAACTCACACTTGTTTCCCAACACTAACAACCATAACTTCTTGGTCTAATTATTCTCATTTGATAAGAATAATGATAGATTAAATATTTTACAAAGTAACTTGTTTATCCTCCCTTACATGTGCCTTAATATATAGAATGAGAGTCAACTAGATAGAAATAACTCTTAGCAGTTCATCTTATTCATGTCTAGGCATGGCAACATAACCCGTATCCACGAGTCTCCACCCGAATCCGTCCTGAAGTTGACGGGGAAAATCCGCTTTAATTGGATTTGTGTCTGGGTTTGAGTTTTTTCCCGTTTATAAAATATTGGGACGGGTCGGATAATGAGGACACTAGTACCCGCCCCGAACCCGCCCCGTTCACTTTATTATGTAGATTATTTTTTAGTTTTGAAAATTTAGAATATTAAATGTGTGGCTAATGTTTTGATATTTTGATTTGTATTTATTATTTAAAACATTTGAAATGTATGTATGAAATGTTTTTAGATTATTTTATTTGATTATTTGTAATATAATTTGATGTTGAAAAAAAATAAATTTTTCTATTAAAAAAAATTAATTTCACTAAATAGATGGTAGCGGAACGGGGATACCCAAACCCGTTTGGACGAGTTTGGGTTTTAATTCCCCATTCCCGTTTGGGTTTGGGACGGGGAACGAGGATTGTTTGGGGATTCAGGTTTGGGTTTGGGGGAGGTAAAAACCATCCCCAACCTGGCCCATTGTCATGCCTATTCATGTCAAAAATACTACAACCATCATAACAAATACACATACATATGTGTATGTATATATGTATCATACTTTAACAATTTACATCATTAATCACTAAGCGTGAGTTACTTATTGAATTAAACTAAAGTAACAACTATAACTTGTTGATCTAATTATTCTTATTTGGTAAGAATAATAATGGATTGAATCTTATAATCGGTGACTCGTTTACCCTCCCTTACATGTGCTTTAGTGTTCGGTTTCAAGTATAGTCTCATATTGATTAAAAATGAAAGAAATGTTAGATTTATTAAATAGGTGATTCATACTTCCATTATGTTAAGATTTTAGGTGAATATGTGGCGTCAATGTCTTTTTTCTAGAAATTTAACCATATTAACACTTCAGACGCTCTCCAGACTCTCTAACAAGTGGTTTCAGAGTCCTGGTTGGCTCGATGGGGAGCGAAAGTGGATTCTAGTGTGGATCAAGGTTAGTGATATGAGAGACTTACACTTGTAAAGAAGATTGATGGGTTTCAAGTATAGTCCATCATCGACTAGGAATGGAGGAAATGTTGAGTTTATAAGAGAGGTGACACATACCCCATTGCCTTAAAGTTTTGGATGAATATGTGGCGTCAAGGTATTTTGAACTCTAAACGTTTAGTCTATTGACACTTTCGATCGGCACTCCCAGACTCTCCAACACTTAATATATAGAATGAGACTTCGACTACGTAAGAAAAACCCTTAATAATTGAATCTAAGCATATATCTATGAGCCATCTTGTTTTGCGTTTTTAAAAAAATGTTTTTTATAGTGTAATATAATTTTGTGTAAAAAAATATTTTAAAAAAAAACTTTTCATGAAAGCTTTAAATGAAAATTTAGTTTGAATAGTTATTCTTAAAATTTTATTTTAGATATTATATCATTTTATTGAAATTTTTTTTAATATCAAAATTTCAAAAAATCTCTTAATTTTAAAATTATTTTAAATAGGTTTTGATTAAAAGAAATTTTAAGATACAAGTTTTTAAAAAAAAAAAATCAATTTCGACAATGTTTTAATGTTTAATAATGTATTTATGTTATAAGATATCAAAATTAGTGTTTCAAATTAAAAAAAAAACTAACATAAAAAAATAAATTTAATTGAAATGTATTGACAATGTAAAGAAGTATTACACTGTCAAAGAATCATAGCCGTTAAATTATTGTAGATATTTGACTTTTTCTTTAATTATATATAAAATATTACTTGTGAATAATTGTGATGCACTGCTTGTATAAAATATAGTGCATAATAATTATTCCCTAAAAAAATTTATAATATTTGAAAAAAGAATTTTATAAAATTCATTTTTAAAAATATAAAAAAAAAATCTATCATTTTAAAAAGCTATATTAAACTGACCTTATATTTATCCACGTTGGTGTATATAACTCTAGATATTATATAACATATAATCTAACATGACCAATCATATAATTCTTATAATTTAGTCTTAATATCCTTTTTGCTCCCGTATCTTAATCTCAGAGTTCATTTTGGTCCTTTAACTTTAAAAAGGTCTATATTGGTCCCTTAATTTTTCAAAACATTCCATATTAGTCCTTTTTGTCTAATTAGCGACGAATTTAGCGTCTGATTTTTGAATTTTTCCGTCGCTAATAGGACAAAAAAAGACTTGTATAGAACGTTTTGAAGAGTTAAGGGACCAATATGGACCTTTTTAAAGTTAAGGGACCAAAATGAACCCCTAGATTAAGATACGGGACCAAAAAGAGTGTTAAGCCTATAATTTACAAATAAAACACAATAATTATCAAATACATCTTATAATTATTACCATGGATATCAAATATGTACTAGTAAATATATAACAATCAGAACATAATACTTAGCTTGTGAACATGCAAGATTAAAGTGAAACTCCATTGATAAACATGAAATGGAGAATTTCTTTAAGAAGAAGAAAGTGGATTTTGCATGTGTAAAAGGGAGAATGTTATTGCTCAATCTTATCTTGATACAATCATGATACAAGTATATATAGTTAGGTAATGATTAAGGCTAGTAAACTAACTATCCATAACAACTTGTAACTAACTTTTAAATTTAGTTAACATGAGCTAAAGGTGGTTATTACATTCCTTCATGTTTAGTGCATTGACTTGTAAGGAATGGAAAAGACCCGGATGCAAAGACTTGGTGAAAATGTATGCAACTTCCTCTTTTGAGGTGACAGGCATGAGGTGAACTGAACCTGCTAGCACCTTCTCACGAACATGATAATCTATCTCTAAGTGATTTATGCGCTCATGAAAAATTGGACTGGAAGCTATGTGCATAGCACACTTAGTATCGCAATATATGATGATGGGCATTGGATATTTTATATGGAAATAAACAAGTAGATTAAGTAGCCAAACTCCTTCACAGGTGGCTTGGGCAAGGGTACGATATTCAGCTTCAAAGGATGATCTGAAAATAACAGCTTGCTTTTTACTTTTCTAGGTAATGATGGATGTACCAAGGAAGTAACAGAAGCCAGAGGTTGATCTTCGAGTATCTGGGCAAGCACCCCAATCTGAGTCTGAAAAACCTTTAAGGCATAAAGGAGAATTAGAGTGAAAGATGAGGCCTTGTCCTGGGTTGTGTTTGAGGTATTTTAGAACATGTAAGCTAACTAATATGTGCTTATCTATTGGAGCAGCAAAAAATTGGCTGAGTTTACTTACATCATAAGATATCTCAGGTCTGGTGTGAGTAAGATAGAGAAGGCGACCAATGAGCCTTCTATAAGAGGTAGGCTCGGATATAGGTGTTCCATAAGTTTTGTAAAGTTGAAGGTGAGGCTGCATAGGGGTGGAGCAAGGTTTAGCACTAAGAAAGTATGCTTCAGTTATGAGATCAAGGGTGTATTTTCTTTGGCATAAGGAAATTCCATGGACACTTCTAGCAACTTTAAAACCTAAGA
>JALAZF010001178.1:0-79459 GCA_022829125.1 Lathyrus tuberosus
GAAAAAAGAAGTAGCAGTAGTTTTAAATAGAAAAGACGTGCTTCTCCAGAAAATCTCAAGGTTTGTTTCTAAAACGGAAAAGAATCCAACTCCAACATTTATATACAATTAAAGGTGATAAAGACAATTGTTTTTAGAATATTGGTTTAATTAACTTTTTGTTCTTCTATTTTTTCACTCACGAAATTAATTATTTTATTTTAATTTTAAATAATTTTAATTTTATTCTTATTATTTTTTATTTAAAATAATGACATATTTTTTTAATGACATAATTTATGTAATTTATATGTATGATCTTTAAAGTTTAATAAAAATTTCACAAATAACACATCATATAAAAATGGAATATATGATAAATTTTAATTAAAAAAAATGAATATATGATAAATTTTAATTTAAAAAATGTGAGACTATGATAAAAAATTTATCAATTAATTACCTTAACTAAGAATGAAATATGCCACCATCTATCCTAAATTACCCTTATCAATTTTTTTAAATTTCACTAACCAAAGCCTTTTTTCGTAATTAACTAAATAACCCTCTTCATACACCTGACAGTTTCCTATTAACTACCTAACTAAGAATGAAATATTGCCACCATCTATCCTAAATTACCCTTCAATTTTTTAAATTTCACTAACCAAAACCTTTTTTCGTAATAACTAAATAACCCTCTTCATACACCTTACAGTTTCCTATGGATCCATCAATTCTATTTTACACTTAAATCAAATGAACCAAAAATTTTCATTTCCCTCTCTCCCATTTCAGACGAAAATCTCTCTCTCTCTCTCTCTCTCTCCTCTCTCTCTCTCTCTCTCTCTCTCTCTCTCTCTCTCTCTCTCTCTCTCTCTCTCTCTCTCTCTCTCTCTCTCTCTCTCTCTCCTCTCTCTCTCTCTCTCTCTCTCCTCTCTCTCTCTCTCTCCCTCTCTCCTCTCTCTCTCTCCTCTCTCTCTCTCTCTCCTCTCTCTCTCTCTCTCTCTCTCTCTCTCTCTCTCTCTCTCTCTCTCTCTCTCTCTCTCTCTCTCTCCTTTTCATTATTTTCACAAAGTTGGCCAAAGTAGGAAAGAAAAAAAAATGTATTAAAGAAATATGCATCATAGTCGATTATCATAAATTAAAATCCATATAAAATCGTTACTTTAAAATTAAAATGTATGTGAAACCATTATGGTTCAAATTTAAAGAATAAAAACTTTATTTCTTAGTAAACCCTAAATTTGTTTGTTCAAAACCCTAATATAAATCACTCCATGAATATGTGAAGAAAACAAATCTTAAAAATCCATATAAACTCATTGCTTTAAAACTAAAATGTATATCAAACCAACATCATTTAAATTTAGAGAGTAAAAAATTATAATTTCTAAAAAAACAACCTTAAATTTGTTTGTTCAAAAAACTCAAAACAAGTCATTCCATGGTAGTGAAGAAAAACAAATCCTAAAACAAAACAAAAATCAAAAGTTGCAAATACTCTTTAAATTTTTGTGATAAAAATTAAGAGAGGAAAAATTTTATGTGAAAGAAAAAGCATGAAAAACTTTCACAGTAAATGAAGAAGAAATAGAATATGAAGACGAGATGGAAATTGTGAAACGTGTAATGGAGGCGCATGCGATCAAAAAGAAGGAAAAGAGTTACCTGTGCAAGCTGAAGAAGAAGAAGAGAGAGAGAGAGAGAGAGAGAGAGAGAGAGAGAGAGAGAGAGGAGAGAGGAGAGAGAGAGAGAGAGAGAGAGAGAGGAGAGAGAGAGAGAGAGAGAGAGAGAGAGAGAGAGAGAGAGAGAGAGAGAGAGAGAGAGTTCTCTTGAATGTTAAGCCAGAGTGTTAGTCAAAATTTTGTTGTTATTAGAATTATGTAAATACATGTTTTGCTTGCTTGTGTAAGTTTATTGAGTTTTATAAATTTTGCATATGCATTTGGTGGACTGTGTTTTCATATTGACATGGTTATTTATGTGTTATTTGATGTTTGCGGACAATTTTATGATTGTGGACAATTATTTACATGGTTGAGCATGTTGTTGGACAAGGATTATTTGGTATAATTTTCTAGGTTAGTCAATTCCATGTACCTTTTTATTGTATTCTTTTTCATTTATCCTGCATGCAAATTACTTGGAGACAATTGAAACTGTGCTATAAAGAAGGTTCTTCAACATTGTTACTAACTTATATACATTTTTGTTACAGATTTCTGCATTTAGTGAACGTTTTTATGCATTTTTCAAATTAATGATCTTAAAATTTCTCCGAAATTCGTTAAGAAAGAGCTTAGACATGCTACCAACCAGGAACTTCTATTGCTTCAGGACAACTATCCCGAATTTGTTTCTAAACATGTTCTTAAAACAATTGAAAAGGATTTACGGGCTACTGGAACTGTGAACGATGAGTATCTTTAGTTCTTTATATAGCAGCTTCTCGCGACTGAGAGGTGACAACAAACTACAATAGAATATTTACATAATAACATAGACAAAAAGGAGTTATGTTTTCACAAAGCAACTTTAAATTTGCAAATCTCAAGTGAGACTTATTTATATAGGCATAATTTTGAGACAACAATCAACGACTAAATCTATGCATGTTTGACAAGGAAGCAGCCATTTAGTGGAACTTCCTCTGTTGATTAAGATGTTTTTGAGTTAACACCAACCCACCTTTTCAGCCTGTTAAAGATGTTGTGTCTCTATTTGGTGAAGTTACTTTCTCAGGGAAAAAAACTTTTCTTTAATAAGCCAAAAGTATATTCTTTTGATTGACTATACTAGTAAAATGATTAAAAAAAACCTAAAGAATCCTCTTTTTTAGCTATACTAATAAAAGGATTAAAGACATTGGTGCATCAGCTGTTGAGTGTAGCAAGATTCTGAATACACTAGAATCAGTAACAGAGAAGTGAAAGGTTTTGATTGGAATAAAACCTAAAACTTCAAAGTCAATAGTTTTGGAAGAAATCAGACACTATGATCCTTAGATCAAAAGGTGAAAGGAATTCTAAACATGAGACCCTCTAGATCCTAGTTTCTAAAATATTCAGAAATTAAGGTAAAATATGAAGTAATTGTTATGGAACCTGGATGATGGACATCTATGACCTACAACTAGAGGAAAGCATATGTTCCAGATCCTAAATCATGGGAGAGGATGGAAAAGAATGTTATTGTCTCCAGTTTCCTGAACTGCAAGTCTCTGTTGAACATGAATCTGCTTTAGCAACAGATGATCATGAAGACTGATTCTTTTCAGAAAAAATCTGCAAAGGTATGTTCAAATCATTTCTCATTCTTTAGATATCTTATGTTCATGATAGGTTATCTGTAATTGGTCTATATATATGATATGTCTGTGCATAACCAGTTTGGACAACTTACCCGTGTAAGGATTTTCAAATCTAGGAAAAAGAATATTTATTCACTTTGGATAAATATTATGGCTATTTGAATATATCTTTATTCCCCGATCTCTATTCAGAAACCAAGTATTGTGAGCTCAAAATTTCTGATAAGAATGTGCTGTTATTTAAGCCAATTCAGTATTGAGTTGTTTTGCTTGTTTTACCCCTTTTGTCTTTTAAAGACTTAATTCTTTTCTAAATAAATGGTTTCTGATCTTAATTAAAAAGCTTGCTTCTAATATAAAGTATCAAATTTTGATGTTGATCAGAAGTAGCCTCATCAAAGAATGGAATAGTTTCTGATGGCACGTGGCTTCTGAAAAGTATCAGACTCCGAGACTAAACAAAGGAATAAGATATTTCAAATAGCATTTTAGTGAAAAATGTTTTTGATAACTGTCTCACTTAAAGATTCACGAGTTTAAATCATGCATACTCTACAGTTGTATGTGTAGAAGCTATGATGTTTTATCTTATGAATATTTTGTGGACTCTCTCTCTCTCTTGTCATTTCTTACTTTTTTGTTGTACTTGTTTATTTATTTTTATTGTTTGTTTTCTAAAGATAAAATTTGAATGGCTCTAAAAGCAATGACTGTTGTCTTGAATCCTTATGACAAATCATTTTATATATATTTGGAACATCTTTCTGTTTGTTTGCATCTTTTCTTTCTGCATCGTTACTTGTCAAAGATGGCTTCATGTTCTAATCTTGGTATGGAAAACCAATTAGCTATTATCATTGAAGGGCAAGTTGATTTTGAAGAGGTAATGTCTCATGGCCTTGATCTTCAAAACATTGTCTCCCATAATGGCTAGGATAATTTCTTCGATATGCTTTATGGTCTTTGCTATCCCAACTTGGTCAAGGAGTTTTGAGTGAATGCTTATATCCAAGATATTCATCTAGAATATACCATTCTTTCTAAATTATTTGGTGTTCCTATCACCATCACTTCCACATCTATTGCCAATGCAATAAATTGTGAAGAAGAAGGAGTAGTTCTGGACATGCTTTTCTGGGATTCTTATTTACCCTCTCATCTCATCTTTGAAGATCTCTCTGACCTATCCAAAGTCTCAAATATCAATTCCAAGGCATTAATCTTGTATCATCTATTGATCTCAAACTTCTGGCCAAAGAACAAGGATCCGACTTCTTTTGATATTGATGAAAAAGCTTTTTTGTTGCTTCTCAACTCATATACGAAGATTAAACTCCCTCAAGTTATGTTTGAATATCTGAAAATGAATCTCACTTCCTTTAAAGAAGAAAATTCAAGCTTCATTCCTTATGGAAGGGTTCTTTCTGAACTCTTCACTCAATAGGGAGTTGGGATCACTATGACTGAGGTTAAAACACAAGTATGGGGAGACAAGATGAAGCTTACAGAAGCTTTGAAAGCCGATGACTCTTTTAAGCTCAATGTGGTCTTTATGGATGGATTTTCCCCTTCTTAGTTTTTTATGTGTTGTTTATTTTGTTTTAGTTTTTTCTTTATAACTCATTTGTTCTTTTTAATAAAAGGTTTCTTTTGTGCATCTGTTATCCTACTTTGCTTATCTTACTAATTAATTCATAAGCATAAACATATTTGCAGAAATTAAAAAGGCAGTTTTTAACTACTAAAAAGATAGGAAAACTTTATTCATCAAGGGTATTACAAGTTTTGTTTCTAAACACTCTTACATGGGTTTTCAGTCCTGATCTTTTTGATCTTCTGATCCCTTGTAAGTCTCCAGAAAAGTCTTGTACTCTTCATCCCTCTGAGAACCTCGATGAGCTTTCTAATCTGCATCCCACTCTTCATCTTCTGCTGGAACCCTTCTCTTCTCAGCAACTTCAGCAGATTCTCCTTCATCTTGTGCCTTTGCGGTATGCATATTTTCCTCAGTCTTTTTCTTCTTCTTTACCTCTCCGACCTCTTTCCTCATAAGATTTATATAATCCTTGTCGAAATGTCACTTATCTGCTTTGAAAGTTCTTTTCTACCCATTCTTGTGATTATGTCTTGTTGGGTGTTTGGCTATGCTCTCCATCTGCTTTATAGAGTCTAGATAGAATTTCCTCTATCTTAAAGACTGTGTTCCTTGAGTCTTATGCTTGTGAACTTATTGTTTCTTGGAATCCATGTAGTCAGAGTCTATCTTTGACCATCTGGAATATTGTGATTGGTACATTTATTTGTCATTACATTGTGCTTTTAAACTGTTTTAAATTTTTCTTCAATTTTATTATTTTTTCTCTTTCTTTTAAAATCTTTTTGATAATGACAAAGGGGGAGAAAATGCATGGAGTATTTAAGAAGAGATTAATGCATCAGAACCTGAACAAAGTAGTTTCTGCATTAACAACTTCTGAGTTATAAGCTTTAAGTTATTTATATCTTTAAGTTATTTATATTTCGTGTAATTTATTTTATTGGGCTTAAATGATAAACTTAATTAACAAAGACAAGAATTAGGTAAAGCTTACAAACCTTACCTTAATGAACTGTCAGACTAAAGGAAAAGCTTACAAATCTCAACCTAAGGTCAATCAAACTCAGTGGAAGCTTACAAACCTCAGACCCTGATGTTAGAATTTGTTGATTAAAGTTATAATATTCAATCAACATAGATAAGGAGTTCAAAAGAGCTTAAAAAACTCGTCTTAATGGACTATTAGACTTAGGGGAAGCTTACAAACCTCACCTTAAAGGACTGCCTAACTTAGGGGGAGCTTACAAACCTCAGACTATGATGTTAGACGGTGTTAATTAAATCATTAACCATTGTTCTTAAATACATTTGTTTGTCATCATAAAAAAGGGTGAGATTGTTAGAACAAGATTTGTTCATTCCCTTAAAAGGTTTTGTTGATAACAAAGTATTTAAAGAACAATAGGGTTTACTAATGGTTATTCAATTGTGCAGGATTAAAAGACATTAACCTTGATATTAATCAAGTTAACTACTCAGAATAACCATTAAAGAGAAGCAAACCTGGTATGAATCTGAAGTATCAGAACCAAAATTTCAGACTCTGAAGAGTCAACTCAAGTCTCTCAGATGTTGAGTTTAATCTTACTTGGAATATAAAGATCAGTAGAGCTCTAAAGACTGAAATCATTGGAAGCACGCAGACTCTATATAAGGAACAACTCTGCATCTTTTGAGCAATTTTGGAGATACCACTTTAAAGGAATTTGTCTACATCAAGTCATCAACACTGAAAATATTCATCCAGACTAGTTATGATCAAGACTCTGATGAAGGCAAGCTCAGAACCTGTGAACTCAAGACTCTGAAGTCTCATTCCAACCAGGTTCTGAAGACATACTTTAGCTTCTTATCTTGCTTTAACTAATTCTATAAAAAGCCTCTAATTCAGAAAGCAAAGTATAAGGATAACAATGACTCTGATCAAGCTTCAACAAATGTCTATAAGAAGTCTTCGGTCAGAAGTTATCTTAAGAAGCTCACATGACAACCGTATAATACTTTTATGTCTAATCAACATAAAGTAAGGTTGTCAGGATCTTCTTTCTCCAACTATTCTAAATTCTTCTCTATTACTCTCAACATCTTTATGCTAGCCGAGCTTTTAGCTTTCTCTATAGTCCACCAGCTAAAGAACTTCAATGGCTGTCTGTACCATGATAGTTTCAATCTTCAACGAATCTATTCTTAGCATCTATTTAAAGAAGAAGATTGAAAACATTCACAAGCTCTTGTTCAAAAGAGACCTCTTCAGCGAGTGAATGTGATTGAAGATTTTGTGACTCTGTTCACATGGATGTGATACCAGTTCACTGAAATGAGTTGAGAGAAACTGTGTTTCATAGACAACACATATGAGAGAAACACACTTCAAAAGAAACCATAACCAGAAGGCTTAAGTGTGTTAGAGTAGAGTGAGACATGTTCACATATATTATGAAGAAAGAATATGTGAATATGACCAAGAACAAAAAGGTACAACAAGAAGGAAATTTGTACAAGGAGAGAAAAAGAATGAAAACTTCATTCTTCTACACTCAGGAGCAAACAATTCATATTCTGCTCAAGAGTGTAAACCTTTGTGTATGTGCTTATTGAAGAATCGCTTATATGAACACAAGGTCGATACTAAATTCTCCTGTTAAGAGAATTTGAAGACTCTACCATCTATGCTCAGAGTAAGTCTCATTTTGGATAGATTGAGCATTGAAGTCTTATGCTTATGGGTAGAGTAGGAAGTCTTGAACTGGATGTTTAGGCATTGAAGTCTCATGTTTGCGGGTAGATCAGGGAAGTCTCTTTCTGATGATTGAGCATTGAAGTCTCATGGTTGCAGGAAGAGCAGGAGTTCCTGAACTAGATGTTTAGGCATTGAAGTCTCATGCTTACGGGCAAAGCAAGAAGTCTTGTACTAGATGTTTAGGCATTGAAGTCTCATGCTTGCGGGAAGAGCAGGAAGTCCTGAACTGGTAGTTTATGCAAGGAAGTCTCTTGCTTGAGGGCTTGAGCATAAGTCTCTTTCTAGGTGATTTAGCAGGAAGTCTTGAGCTACTGGATTAAGCAATTGTAACCACTATGATTATAGTTAAAAACCCTTGTGTTGTAAGGGAATTGGACTACTCTCAGTTGAGAGGAATCAAACTATGTTTTGTGTCTGTTTATTTACTTTTACATTTATATTCCGATGTGCAACAAACTCTGAAGTCAGACTCTGATCTGATTCAGACTCTTACTTGTATCAGAATTTAAGCTTTACACCTTAGGTTCTAAAACAAGGTTAATAAAAAGAAGTAAACTTTTCACTGCTGTTACTCACTCTGTTATCAGACTTTGAACATGGTTAAGAAAAAGAAGTAAACGTTTTTTGTATAACAAGCAAGAAAAGAAAAAACCCAATATTTATTGGCACCTCTAAAGCCCAACTTTCTTGGCATCTCTAAAAAAGGCTCAACTTGCTTGGCACCTCCCTAAATCTAAACTTCCTTGGCATCTCAATAAAGCCCAACATGTCTGGCATACCGCAAAGCCCAACAATCGGCATTTTGCATATAGTAATCATCATTGCATAGCATTTCATACTCAAACGCGTAACATATCTGTCAGGATGGATCATTCCGCCATACAAATTCAAACACACATACAAAACATAAGCCAAACTCGGTACCTTGTACAAAAGACCTGCCCTTCCTACTAAACACTTCTCCCGACTAACATATTTCTAACATACATTCGTGTTGCCACTTCTCTCTTCGATACTCGTCTGTATTGATCCTCAACACTTGTCCATGTTGACATCTTTTCAATACTCGTCCATATTGATTATCAAAACGTGTCCCTGTTAACTAATCTCTCCAACACTCGTTCGTGTTAACCTCCAGCACTCATCCGTGTTAGTACCACCTATTAATATTACTCGTCTGCATTGATTTCCAACACTCGTCCGTGTTGACATCCCTTTGTTTCAGTACTCGTTCGTATTGAGTACTAACACTCATCCGTGTTAGTCAAACTTTTTTTCAATACTTGTCCGTATTGGTTCCCGACACTCATCAATGTTTCCCATTGCACTTACCTTTTGTAAGTCCCCCTTGCCTTTTACAAGTACCCTCTGTCTTTTGCATGGGAAATTTCTCTTATTGTGTACTTTTTGCAAATCCCCTATGCCTTTTGCATGCTAAGTCTCTAGTTTCACTTGTATTTTGCAAGTTCCCTTGTACTTTTGCACAAGGAGTTCTAATTCTAATATGTTTTTCTTTTGTAAGTATCATCTGCCTTTTGCATAGGAAAAGTTACTTCATCCTATGTTGGCCTTTTGCAAACCTCTCTGCCTTTTGCGCGAGAAAAGTCCTTCATTGCCTTTTGAATGACAAATCACAGTTACTTTCATCCTTTCTTCTTATCCTTTTGCTAAGGAGTTCTCATTGCCTTTTGCATGAGAAGTCATCACTCATTTTCACTTTTTCAATACTCACCGTATTGCTTTCCAACACTCGTCTGTATTGATCGTATCTTTTTCAGTACTCGTCTGTATTGCTTTCTAACATTTGTCCGTGTTGAACTCTTTTTTATAATACTCGTTTGTATTGATTTTCAAGACTCGTCTATGTTGACCTCCTTTTTTTAACACTCGTTTGTATTGATTTACAACACTCATCTGTGTTGATCAAACCTTTTTTCAATACTTGTCCGTATTGATTCATAACACTCGTCCGTGTCAACATTACCCTTTTTTCAATACTCTTTCATATTGATTAACAACACTCGTCCGTGTTGAAATCCTTTTTTTTGATATTCGTCTGTATTGACTCTCAACACTCGTCCGTGTTGACACTACCTGTTACAATACTAGTCTGTATGGTTATCCAACACTCATCTGCGTCAGTACTCCCTTTCAATACTCATCCATATTGACTTCCGACACTCGTCTTTGTTAATCACTTTTCAACACTCGGCCATGCCGACCCTGTTCCCCAATACATATTTCAATAAATCTCCAGCATATAAACCTATAAAAGTTTGTCTGCCATTCCATATCCCTAATAAACCAACTTTCCTTTCAATACATCTCTGTCCTCAAGGGACAAAGTTTTGGGTTATTCTTATATTTAATCCTCTTTTACCTCGAATGACTGAAAACCGTTGTTATTCATGCCTTCGGGTTCAAGAAGATTCAATAGGGGCAGTTGTCATACCCCAAAGTTTGCCTTGTTTTTTTTTTCTTTTTATCTGGCTTGTTGCTGCATTCGTCTGCGTGATCATTAGCATCATGACATGCCCATTTTCCCATTTGCATTAAGCACTAGGGATTTAAAGGTTTGATGTTCAATAAGGAAATAAGAAATCCAAATCCAAGGAATCCTATAATGCATTGACTAGTGGTGACAACCCTCTTGAATTCAAGGCTATGAAGCCCTAATTCTTGGTCTTTGGTACATTTGGATCATGTGGATTGAATCTTAGTATTGGAGTTTAATCAAGGATTGCAGGTATAGTTGGTCAACCATGGAAGATTGAATTTTGATTGGTCAATCTCTTTATGGGGCTTTGGTCATTACCTTAGTCCACTTTTGGTTTGGTTTGGATTCAAGTCATGCATTATGGTTCATTCAAGATTGATATCCAAGATTTTAAGGTTCATAGTTAAGACTCGGGGTTCATTTCAACTCAAGGGGTCATTATTATCCAACATACAGTGCAATATTATAGTTCATTCAATGTCAAATATTTAAGTACAAACTTGAAAGGAAAAGTCACTTTTCTTAGAATACAAGACATACACCATTCAAAGGTTTTTGTTTTCATTACAAACCATACAACATCCATTTCTATACAAAGTATCAAATATTACATCACAAGGTTTCAAATTACATACACATTCAACCACTAACCTTAAAACATATACCTAATCCTTTTGCCCATGCTCCTATTTTGATCATTAGGATGCATCATGCCAATTGTCCATGTTCAAGTTTCATGCTCCAAGGTTGAATACACCCTTGAGGGAGTATTGCATAATGCCATCATCTTCATGTTAAGCCTAAACCAAACTTGTAATAAACAAAACCACGATCAATTGATTTTCAAACAAGAAACCATAAACTAAACCATTCATCCAAGTCTATTAATAACACATTGTTTATTCCTACTGTTTTTTAACCTCACTAACATGGTTCAAGAATAACAATAATAAGTTCAAAATGCAACCTACTAACATTTCCATTCCTAACATCCAATTGAACAACAATACATTTCCGATTTTACTAACCATTTGCAAACCACAAGACTAAGGGGATGGATCACTAGATAATTGTATAAAAGATAACATCATGCTAACATAATTTTTCACAAGCCAATCTAACTATTACCATATTCATAACAGTTACACGCCAATTTCTTCACAAAACAAACCATGGCCAATGCAATATAACAGATGTTCGTCCACAAACAACCCAGCAAGCATATCACATTACTAAGCAAACTGACTCTTTTTCATCTGACTAACATCATACAACAAACTAACTGCAACGACATAATGGAATAGCTTCATTCACTTATCACAAGCTCATAATAGATATACACTCAAAAAACTCATAACCGAATTTCAAAATGCATCAAGGATAAACACGCAAACTTACAATAGAATTTCAAATTTGAAACTAACTCAACCAACCACATAACCTACTCTTAACAATTAATCACCAATTCCATTTAGGCATAACAAATTTTGACTAACTCTCTAATCTACCCTTCAATCAATCACTTCGATAAAATCATCCTCACCCTCACAATTTGATTTCACGATTCATTCACCTTTCATTGCCCTGAGAATTTCCCTTAATCACTCTCAAATTCACTCATATTCATCACTCTCACTCTCAAGTTTTCTCTCTATTATACTCATACCTTGAACCAACAACAATCATAAAACATTGCAGCAAGGAGGAAAAAAGAGAATTTGTAGGAGAAGAAGAAGATTATATAGCAATCAAAATCGGATTCGTTCCCGAGTGAAGATCTATCTAGTTTTCTCTTCTGCAATCGAGGAAATCCTAGTCCTCAAAGGTTGGCTTCTCCCTACGTGATTCTTGATATTGCGATGTAGGCTGTTGTGTAGGGAGCCAAACCCCGATGGTTTGAGATCCCAATTACACCTCCGTGTCGTTTAATTGATGAATCAATGCTTCAGGGTTATTATGTTTTATATTTCGATTTGTTCATTTGGTTAAGAATCTGAAAAAATTAAGAAAGGATTCGGCAAGAGAAGAGGAAGACGAGTGGATTAATATAAAGTTTGAGGGATCTTAGTCTCCACCCCCGCCGGTGGTGAACTCTGGCGTGGCGGAGTAGGTTAGTGATCAGGCAATGAAATTTGAAAGGGAGAGAGAGCCTTGACACAAGGCTGAACACGTGAGATTTTGGATTCAAACAGCATGAACCCTTCACTTTCCCTTACAACGAATGCTTGGGCCTAGGCCCATCCAAATTGCTTCCAAACTTCCCCGTTTCATTTTTTTCACCTCCTTGCGAGTGTTTGGAGTTGTCTTGGGCTTACTTTCCAAGCCTAGCCCTGAGTTTCTTGAACACACTCTTATCCTGCTGCACCTCCCTCTTTTATGTCTTTTTTTATTTACTTTTTCTACTCAATTTTATTTTATTTTATAACACTTTGCGCATACATAGCTTTCTCTTGAGCTACCTTACAACGAGACTTTTTATTTCTCGCATCTATATCCCTTGTAATTTTTATGTATCCCTCCCCCATTTGTTGTACTTTTTCTTCATTGCTTTCCTTTGGCTTGTTGTTGACGGCTAGTTAACTCCTACGGACTAAGATCAACCTCACCATTCTTAAAAAATAATAAAAAAACCCTTGATCCAACGTCCGACATTTTCTCAAGCCAATTCAAAAATACCGATTAGAATTGCGTGCCGCTAGCCTTAAGTAGTGGAAAATGAGTGAGAATGGAGCATTCCTACCCTCATTCTGAATTTTTTAAGCACAAGAAGTCCAACATTTTCTCAAGCCAATTCAAAAATACCGATTAGAATTGCGTGCCACGAGCCTTAAGTAGTGGGAAATGAGTGAGAATGGAGCATTCCTACCCTCATTCTGAATTTTTTGAGCACAAGACGCTTGGCCTGGTTTTTCGAGGTATTCGTCTCCACTCATAGACTTTAGTACAATTCAAATCAAAACATTCTCCTTTTCAAAACCCTAAAATCAACATCAACTCATCAAACTCTTTTTTGCGCCTTAGGGGCATAATCTTTAGATAACGACACTCATTCGCACATATAACAATCAAAATCGTTCTCGTTGAGTACAACGGATATGAGGGGTGTTAATACATTCCTCTTGCATAATTGACTTCCAAACCCGAATTTGGTTGTGAGACCATTTTCTTCACATTTAGAGGGTTTTATCAATATTTTCCCTTTCTTCTGGAATAAATAAAGTTCGGTGGCAACTTTGTATTTTTCGCGTAGCGACAGTTATGCCCCTAAATAGGTCTGCCCATGAGATCCTTTGCATGACCCCAAAGGGAGATCTCGGAGATAGAGACTACTTTATAGGGTTCCCTATTCTCTTTTGGGTGATCCTATCCCTCATCCACCATGCCAAGACAAGTTTCCAAAGTTTTAGAGGCATAACTACTTAGTGAAAGAGTTAACAAAATATATATCCATGCTTGTTGAATTAAATGACGAAGAGTCCTATTTTAACAAAATTCTTACAAAATTCTTCAATGACCTTCGATCTTGGAAAATAGGAGAAACATTTTTTTGTAAGGAGGGTTCCCTTTGTGAATTCTGAATACTTGATATCTTTTCTACCAAATTATTCTTCTAGTAATTGATGTGATTTGTTCTATCTTGTAGATATTATGAATTGCCTTGATGTCATACCTTTAATGAGGAAGGAAGTTTTACACCCCCTTCATTCATTGATCTTGCATCACATCAGGCATATGTGAGAATAAAGACTGAGATAGTGGCCGATTCTAAAGAGGCTCCCCGAGTTCTGAAGAAGGAAAGTGTTGACGTGCAAGGTGAACCCGAAGGTTATGTTGGATCCCGAAAAAAGAGTGACACTACAAATAAGAATTCCCCTTTTCTAATTCTAACGTTGGGAAGAAATATGGGCCCTCAAAGAGACATATGCCTCATAGGAAAATGGTGAACCATCCTGGTAAGAAGTCTTCCTCCAAGACGGTTATTGAAGATTCAAATAAGAGGATGTCTTATAAAAGCTCATGTTGAAAATTATGCGTTCTTAGAGAGGTCAAGAAACAAGAGCCTAATCTAGATGACATGCTGATTTGTGGAAATTACCATTACCTTCCTTCTTACAACCCCCCATCTTTCATTATCATCCATATGCCCAAGAGAAATAAGGATCTCCAAAGTGCCATCCCAAAAAAATATTATGCCTACTGTAACACCCTAAACCCCCGCGACAATTAATAATCAAATATCAGAGTAAATTAAAACATTAATATCAGATAAGATGTTACATTCCACAATTACCTGCTCATGCATATGATATGTAACACGTCGATATTATTAATAAAAGCATATTTGATTAATCTTATCACATAATTCTCCTCAAGTAAATAAAACGACAACAATTAATAAAGTAAACGACTACATAGCGTTCCGACAACCCAGTGTTACAAATCAGAGCAGACGCGACTCAACGACTAAAAGGGAAGACCTCGTCTTCGCTAACTCCAACTCCGCACTACTCCTGCTTATCTGCGCATTATCCACGTAAGAAATGCATAATAAAGGTATGAAAGAACATAATTCTTATACGGCTCACCCTAACAACACAACATCAACACAAATACGACAACATCAACACAAATACAACAACATCAACACAAATACGAATGTCCATACAAGCATATAATTTTATGCATCACATCACAACACAATGCAATGCAATGAGACCCACGACTCAACTCAATGCATGTGGTACCAATTCGATCCCTGTTTCATGATCATAATTCCCGTCGGAATTTCATAATAGTCGCTCACACCCCACATGGGCACACGACATTCGTGATCGCTCACACCCCACATGGGCACACGATTCCCTCAACAATAACAACGACAACGACATGATTCTATTTTAAAGAATCCGGATAAGACGCTCACACCCCGCATGGAAACACGGCTTATCCCACACTTATGCAACATGTCATGTGTGACGCCCCCAATCTAATACCCCCAATTAGCATGCATTTAAAGCAGTTAAAAGAAAAATTCAAAAATTGATCAGAGTACATTTGAAATCACGGCATAGAAAGGAGACATCCCATCAACGTAACCAAAATATACACATAACATGCAACACCTGCCCATAATGATATGCAACTGTGGGGTAGCAATCAAACAGAGGAAACTTTGTTCCTTACACCCACTTTTCAGAAATTAGAATTAAAGCGGAAGATCTAAAATCTGATTAACATATACACATATAAACAGTTTGTCATACATCAAGTAGCATATGTACAACCAAAATATAATATATCATCAGATATACAAAACAATAGCACGCGGCCACCCTAACTACCCGGAGTCACATATCAGAGCCGACCGACCAAAATAATGAAGATGCAAAGCTTCACAAAAAGAATACCTCCTGCAAACTTAATCTGCAACGCCTCATAGAGCGTTATAAAACAGCAGAAGGGTGAGAAAAACAACCATAATATAATTGCATAAAATTATATATATTAACACAAAAATACACAAGCAACACATTCTCACCACAAATGCTCAACAGTCGCATATAATATCACACGGTACAATTCTCACTTATCGTATACCACATCACATCAATCATTCACAATACAATCAAACACGTTCCAAGCACAATTACTCATGATTTATGCAATGCACATAGACCGACACAACGACTCTATGCACATGCCATGCGGTACCGACTTCAAATCTTGTAATTCATTAGTCCCCCAGGAACTCTTGGAATCATCGCTCGTTACATAGAGTAACTCCCCGTCGGGCCTACGATGTTCCCCGTCGCTATAAACCAATATTTCAGGGCGAACGACGTTTATGGATTGCTTTCTACCAGTATTTCAGGGCGCACAATCCGATTGCTTTCTACCAGTATTTCAGGGCGCACAATCAATTGGGATTAATCGCTTCTACCAATATTTCATGGCGTAAGACTATAAAACTGATTCATCTATGAATCTTCCCATGCAAGAATACATATCATGATACTTGACACATTAATGACTCATGCCAACATCAAATACTCATGCATCAACAATATTCATGTATTTCAAGTGCACACAAAGTAATGCACACAATTGCCCAAAATGGCCACAAACACCAATATACCACACTTAGCATTTTCTTGCCTCTCGGCCACAAATCGTCATCACAACAGCACATAAGGCATACACATCCAAAGCACAAACATATAACACAATACAAGTCAAATACGCACTATTAAAAACGACAAAAGTCGAGATTCGACACTATTCACATTTTCCGACCAAATTTAATCGGCTAACGATTCTCAAAACCTCATATTCACAAAGTACAGTTCGATACCTTTCCAACGACACCAAGAATGCAAAAATCGGATAAACGGAACAAAAGTTACGGACAAAACCGAAAACACATTTTGAAAAATCACATTTTTGACATTCTCCTGTCCATACGCGTATCACTCATGTCCATACGCGTACGGACAGAACCCATTTCCTTCACAAATTCCTCGTTCCAAAACCCATACGCGTATTGGCCCATGGCTCGCCCATGTTACGCGTAATGCCAAGATTCATACGCGTATTGGCCCAAAAACAAGCCAATGATACGCGTATCGCCTTGGCTCATACGCGTATGGACATGCCCCTTACGCGTATGGCCAGAGCATACCCAGAAAAATTCTGCAGAACAATTTCTGCGTTTTCCTACCCAACATCAACCAATTTCTTCACCTAAAACTCAGAAAAACAGCAATTTGAAGTGTAATAGCATACCACAAACATGTATGAACAATCAACAATGCATTCAACAAGATTTTTACCACAATCAAATTCATTTCTAATCAATTCTTACACAATCTAAGTTTTACTAATATTCTCCAAATCAATCCAAAAACAACAACAAACACACATACATAATCATATACAATCATAGAATAATCGAGTTTCGCACCCTTACCCGATTAATCGATTCCTAGAAATTGTTCTTGATGATTTTTCCACTCTTTCTCCAATTTTCTCTCTTCTCCTCTTTTCTTCTCTTTTTCCTTCTTTCTTCTTTCTTTCTCTCTATTTTTCTTTCCCTTTTCTTTTCTATTTTCTTTTCTTTCTTACTAACTTAGTAAAAATATCTATGAAATGTCCAAAATACCCCCACACTCAAATATCCCTCAAATGTTCCCAAAACGCGATAAAATATAATCACGACGAAAAATAACATATTTTCGCATAAAAGTCGAGAATAAAATAAAATAATAATAAAATAATCCAAAAAGACTCAATAATATAAAATTGGCAAAACTGGGGCGTTACAATTCTCCCCCACTTAGAAATTTTCGTCCTCGAAAATCTTACCTGATTCAAACAACTCTGGATACGACTCCCGCATCCTACTTTCCAACTCCCACGTCAGATTACCATCAGCAGCGCCTCCCCACGCCACTTTCACAAGTGCAATCTCTTTACCCCTCAACCGCTTCACCTCGCGATCCAAAATACTAACTGGTAAAGTCTCGACCGTAAGGTTATCCCTTACCTCAACCTCGTCCATAGGAATCACATGTGAAGGGTCTGAAACATACTTCCGCAACTGCGAAACATGAAACACATCATGCAAATTCGACAGATTCGGCGGTAACGCCACCCGATACGCTACAGCACCAACTCTCGCAGATATCTGGTAAGGACCAATAAATCGAGGAGTAAGTTTCTTAGATTTCAAAGCACGACCAACACCCGTAACCGGCGTAACCCTCAGAAATACGTGATCACCCTCTTGAAACTCAAGATCCTTCCGTCTCTTATCATGATAACTCTTCTGCCTACTCTGAGAAGCCTTCATTTTCTCACGAATAAACTTTACCTTTTCCGTCGTCTGTTGCACCAATTCCGGTCCAACCACAGAACTCTCACCTGTTTCGTGCCAACACAACGGCGTTCGACATCTTCGCCCATATAAAGCCTCAAAAGGTGCCATTCCAATACTAGAATGGAAACTGTTATTGTACGTGAACTCAACCAAAGCAAGATAACTGTCCCACGTACCACCTTGTTCCAAAACACACGATCTCAACAAATCCTCCAAAGACTGAATAGTTCTTTCGGTCTGACCATCCGTCTGCGGATGATAAGCCGAACTCAACTTCAATCTAGAACCCAAAGCCTTCTGTAGACTCTCCCAAAATCTCGATGTAAACCTCGGATCTCTATCAGAAACAATGCTCAACGGGACACCATGCAATTTCACAACCACACCGACATAAATCTCAGCTAACCTCTCCAAAGAAAAACTGATGTCAATCGGAATGAAATGCGCCGATTTAGTCAGCCTATCCACAATCACCCAAATAGCATTATGCCCTCGCTGAGTATTCGGTAACCCCGTTACAAAATCCATCGAAATGCTATCCCATTTCCACTCAGGAATGTCTAATGGTTGCAACAAACCACTAGGCCTCAAATGTTCCACTTTCGATTTCTGACAAGTTAAACAAGCATAAACAAATTGAGCCACATCTCTTTTCAAACCAGACCACCAGAAAATCTTCCTCAAATCTTGGTACATTTTATTCGCTACGGGATGAATACTTAAAATACTCCGGTGTCCTTCCTCCAAAATCATTCTTTTCAACTCCGCATCGTCAGGAATACAAATACGATCACGAAATCTCAAAACGCCAAACTTATCAACCTTGAAATCCTCATTCTCGTTCATCATCAAATCAACAAATTTCAAATCCAGCTTTTGTTTCTCACAAATCGACAACAAAAACTCATTCGTAACTTTCAACATACCAAGTCTCACACTCACCGATGTCACTTCGCAAACTAAACTCAAGTCTCTAAATGATTCCAAAAGTTCCCACTCTTTCGCCATCAATGCGGACATATGCAAAGACTTACGGCTCAATGCATCGGCTACCACATTAGCTTTACCAGGATGGTAATTCAAGCCAAAGTCGTAGTCTTTCAAGAATTCCAACCATCTCCGTTGCCTCATGTTCAACTCTTTCTGATCAAATAGATATTTCAAGCTTTTATGATCACTAAAGACTTCGAACCTCGCACCATAGAGATAGTGTCTCCAAATCTTTAACACAAAAACCACAGCAGCTAATTCAAGATCATGAGTAGGATAGTTTTTCTCATGAACTCTTAATTGCCTTGAAGCATAAGCTACAACTTTACCTTCCTGCATCAAAACACCACCCAAACCAATTAAAGAAGCATCACAATACACAACGAATGGTTCATTAGGATTAGGTAAAATAAGAATCGGAGCTGTCGTCAATCTTCTCTTCAGCTCACAAAAACTCTCTTCACACTGAATATCCCAAATGAACGCTTTGCCCTTACAAGTCAACTGCGTCAAAGGTAATGCTAGCTTGGAAAAACCTTCAATGAACCTCCGATAATAACCAGCCAAACCCAAAAAGCTTCGAATTTCAGTAACGGATCTAGGAGCCTCCCATTGTAGAACTGCTTCTACTTTAGATGGATCCACAGCAATACCATTACCTGAAATCACGTGCCCGAGAAAACTCACCTCCGACAACCAAAATTCACACTTGGACAATTTGGCAAAAAGCTTCCTTTCTCTCAAAACCTGCAAAACAATACGCAAATGCTCTGCATGTTCCTCACGAGACTGAGAATAGATTAAAATATCATCAATAAACACCACCACAAAACGATCCAAATGCTCGTGGAAAATCCGATTCATGTATTCCATGAACACACCAAGCGCATTAGAAACCCCGAACGGCATCACAGCAAACTCGTAATGCCCGTAGCGTGTCCTAAAGGCCGTCTTCTGAATATCTTCTTCTTTCACCCTTATCTGATGGTACCCCGATCTCAAGTCAATCTTACTAAATACACAAGCACCAACCAACTGATCCATCAGATCATCAATCCTTGGAAGCGGATATTTGTTCTTAATCGTCACTTTATTCAACTGGCGATAATCAATACATAATCGCATACTCCCATCTTTCTTTTTCACCAACAAAACTGGAGCACCCCAAGGAGAAACACTTGGTCTTACGAACCTCTTTTCCAGTAAGTCATTCAACTGCTTTTTCAACTCCACCAATTCAGATGCCGACATTCGATAAGGTGCCATAGAAACAGGTCTAGTACCAGGGACTAGATCTATCGAGAATTCCACCTCTCTCTCCGGCGGTACATCTGAAATATCTTCAGGAAATACCTCAGGAAAATCACACACAACAGGAAACACCTCAAGAGAAACTTTACTCTCCACCGACAACGATGCAAACACACCGAACAACTGAGCCTCATCCGCCAAAAGTCTCTTCAACTCTTTGGTAGATAAGAAACTCGAGTCTTTGTCTTCCTCCAGAGAAGGAAACCTTACTAGCTTATGATAACAATCAATGTGAACCCGATTAAATTGTAACCAGTTCATTCCCAACACCACATCTGACACAAACTGACACAAACAGCTCTGATACCACTTAATGTGACGCCCCCAATCTAATACCCCCAATTAGCATGCATTTAAAGCAGTTAAAAGAAAAATTCAAAAATTGATCAGAGTACATTTGAAATCACGGCATAGAAAGGAGACATCCCATCAACGTAACCAAAATATACACATAACATGCAACACCTGCCCATAATGATATGCAACTGTGGGGTAGCAATCAAACAGAGGAAACTTTGTTCCTTACACCCACTTTTCAGAAATTAGAATTAAAGCGGAAGATCTAAAATCTGATTAACATATACACATATAAACAGTTTGTCATACATCAAGTAGCATATGTACAACCAAAATATAATATATCATCAGATATACAAAACAATAGCACGCGGCCACCCTAACTACCCGGAGTCACATATCAGAGCCGACCGACCAAAATAATGAAGATGCAAAGCTTCACAAAAAGAATACCTCCTGCAAACCTAATCTGCAACGCCTCATAGAGCGTTATAAAACAGCAGAAGGGTGAGAAAAACAACCATAATATAATTGCATAAAATTATATATATTAACACAAAAATACACAAGCAACACATTCTCACCACAAATGCTCAACAGTCGCATATAATATCACACGGTACAATTCTCACTTATCGTATACCACATCACATCAATCATTCACAATACAATCAAACACGTTCCAAGCACAATTACTCATGATTTATGCAATGCACATAGACCGACACAACGACTCTATGCACATGCCATGCGGTACCGACTTCAAATCTTGTAATTCATTAGTCCCCCAGGAACTCTTGGAATCATCGCTCGTTACATAGAGTAACTCCCCGTCGGGCCTACGATGTTCCCCGTCGCTATAAACCAATATTTCAGGGCGAACGACGTTTATGGATTGCTTTCTACCAGTATTTCAGGGCGCACAATCCGATTGCTTTCTACCAGTATTTCAGGGCGCACAATCAATTGGGATTAATCGCTTCTACCAATATTTCATGGCGTAAGACTATAAAACTGATTCATCTATGAATCTTCCCATGCAAGAATACATATCATGATACTTGACACATTAATGACTCATGCCAACATCAAATACTCATGCATCAACAATATTCATGTATTTCAAGTGCACACAAAGTAATGCACACAATTGCCCAAAATGGCCACAAACACCAATATACCACACTTAGCATTTTCTTGCCTCTCGGCCACAAATCGTCATCACAACAGCACATAAGGCATACACATCCAAAGCACAAACATATAACACAATACAAGTCAAATACGCACTATTAAAAACGACAAAAGTCGAGATTCGACACTATTCACATTTTCCGACCAAATTTAATCGGCTAACGATTCTCAAAACCTCATATTCACAAAGTACAGTTCGATACCTTTCCAACGACACCAAGAATGCAAAAATCGGATAAACGGAACAAAAGTTACGGACAAAACCGAAAACACATTTTGAAAAATCACATTTTTGACATTCTCCTGTCCATACGCGTATCACTCATGTCCATACGCGTACGGACAGAACCCATTTCCTTCACAAATTCCTCGTTCCAAAACCCATACGCGTATTGGCCCATGGCTCGCCCATGTTACGCGTAATGCCAAGATTCATACGCGTATTGGCCCAAAAACAAGCCAATGATACGCGTATCGCCTTGGCTCATACGCGTATGGACATGCCCCTTACGCGTATGGCCAGAGCATACCCAGAAAAATTCTGCAGAACAATTTCTGCGTTTTCCTACCCAACATCAACCAATTTCTTCACCTAAAACTCAGAAAAACAGCAATTTGAAGTGTAATAGCATACCACAAACATGTATGAACAATCAACAATGCATTCAACAAGATTTTTACCACAATCAAATTCATTTCTAATCAATTCTTACACAATCTAAGTTTTACTAATATTCTCCAAATCAATCCAAAAACAACAACAAACACACATACATAATCATATACAATCATAGAATAATCGAGTTTCGCACCCTTACCCGATTAATCGATTCCTAGAAATTGTTCTTGATGATTTTTCCACTCTTTCTCCAATTTTCTCTCTTCTCCTCTTTTCTTCTCTTTTTCCTTCTTTCTTCTTTCTTTCTCTCTATTTTTCTTTCCCTTTTCTTTTCTATTTTCTTTTCTTTCTTACTAACTTAGTAAAAATATCTATGAAATGTCCAAAATACCCCCACACTCAAATATCCCTCAAATGTTCCCAAAACGCGATAAAATATAATCACGACGAAAAATAACATATTTTCGCATAAAAGTCGAGAATAAAATAAAATAATAATAAAATAATCCAAAAAGACTCAATAATATAAAATTGGCAAAACTGGGGCGTTACATCATGCATACAACGACACCAAACAACAACATATGATATGACGTATAATGATATTCATCTTAATCATTATACCATACAAGTGCTAGGCACCATGCAACAACAATGCCGTAACAGCTCAACAACAACAACCACAACAATTACATACAACAACAACTACATACAACAACAGCCGCATACAACAACAACTACATACAACAATAAACTACACGACTATAACACACCTTCTCACCACCAAGTCCATCATTTCGACTCACAACACATACTACAACACAACAACATGACTATAACACATATACTCACCATCGAGTCCATCATCTCGACTCACAACACATACATCAACAACAAAATCCAAATTAACGCATCAAAGGGTTGGAATATTGGTACTGAAATCAATTTTAACAAAAAAGTATATGAAACCAGCTTTCCAACGCTTCGAACGACAACTAAAACGGAGACACATACTAAAAGTTACGAATGTTCGAAGTTTAGGAAATCATGCCCGTGCAACATCATTTCAACAGTGTCAGGCTTCACTACGAGTTTGCATAGCGAACTCTTGTTCGCTAGAGGTTCTCCAAGCGAACTTTCCAGCGAACGCCCTTCCCCATACAAAAACCAGAGAGTCACACTTTTCCCTCTCTGCTTGCTACTCATTTGCCCAGCAAACTGGCTTCGCCAGGAGTTCGCTTTGCGAACCTGGGGCGAACTCCCCCACCACACAGCTCAGACTCACTCAATTTTTCCCTCGTTCGCTGCCTTATTCGCCTTGCAAATCTGGAGTGAACATTCACCCAGCGAACTTTTTGTTCGCATTGCGAACTACGCGAATCATGCAATCTTCAGATGCGACTTCAATACCATTCCAGTCCCAATTTTCCCCAATTTTGCCCACAAACAGACCCATACAACCACAGGAATTCATATAAACATAAATTAGCCCAAATAAACCGATCAATTGTACATTTTCCTCCTATCAAACCTCTGACATACACAACCCTCAATCTCCCAAATCAACACAACAACACATAGGAATGGTCATACAAGTTTATCTACCCTCATACAAATTTTATGCAACCCTTAGAGATTAAAGAACCCCACCCTTACCTTAGATAAAGATTCTTCAGATGTCTCTAGGTCATAGCTCTGCTTCCCGTTCCTCTTCTCCTCACTCACTTTGGAGAGTTATCAATCTGCATGAAAACACACTTATCCACTGGAGTGCCTACCCATCAAACAGTGCACAAATCTCATTTATGTCCATCAATAAATTAACCTCCCTATCCACAAACAACCGTTTAGCATAGGCTCAACACTCTCCAATGATAAAGATGCATAAGTAATACTACTACAACCATAGCATGCGCAACTTTCGAAATTCATTCTGAGTTCGAACAATTTATCTAAAACAGCTTAAAAACTTTGGTTCTGATTACCACATTCCACATCAATTCTTCTTACGGGGTTTAGCCTCACTCAAGATTTCTGTTGACACAAGATCTCAACCCATAACAAAGTAATACCATCAAGGAACTTCAAATCATTCGTAATTCATCACAATTCAAAACTCAAACCATCTCGAACACCACTGTGAGTTTCCATACTACCCACCGATCAACACGCGACCTCATGCTACCCTCCATTTCTCTACTAACAATAGTGAAGCTCTCCATAGTGACACCCTTGGTCACACGAATCTTCTTTCTAGTAAATCTTTTGTCTGCTCTTTCAGTTCTACTACTTACTTAGCAGATATAACCTTAACTCGTCACTTTTGTCAAGATAAGTTCACTCTTACTCTCTAAGAAGCAACCATCCACAATACCAGATCCTTTCCTCTCGGGAACATCTCGACTTACCGACTTACGAAACCTCAAATCAGTCTCATTTCCAGTTTTATAAGAATCTACATCGATTCATCAAAACCATCGGTAAGCACTTTGCTTAACTCCGAACAATTCACTGAACACACTATCTAAGCTGACAAGATATGTCTATTCCATCCCGCATGATCCCGTCTACTATCAACAAGATATTAAGGGTGATCAGTTCCTCAATTTGTCAATAGACAGCCTACCATCATGATGATGCATAAATCAACTTTACCAACTAGAATAGTGTTTCTTGCACCTTGTGCACAAGCTACTTAAGACACAATCCTTAGTTGACACCAACCTTCTTCATGTATTTCTTTTAGTTTCGGAAACAACACAGCTCTCACAACTCCTACATTCTTGATATCAGCAGCACACTACCTTACTCATCCAAACTATTGGTAAACGCAAGGTTTAGCTCCTACCAATCCGTCTCAAGAGTAACATCCTCTTGCTCCAACTGAAGACAAATCGTGCCCATCCTTAGGAAACACGTCGCGTTACTCCACACATCGTTGACCAACCTCTAGCCAAACATCGCCTTCTCCCTCACAAGGAAGCAAATCGCAAGGACACATGCCCGTCTTTCCTCGAGGGTCACACCATCCTCAAACAGATGAACAATCCAACTCTGCACTCCCTCATGTAGTAACATGATATTCGATCTCTTCAACGACAAGAACAACTTTGTCCCACTCGACATTTGCACTCTTGTATCAACGACACATTAAGCCAACACTCCACACCCGAAGCATCTCGGAGAACGCAAGCTTCTCCCCTACTTGTCTCACTCTCATCCTGCAGATAAGGGATTGGAAAACCAAGAAATCACTGATAGTGTTTCACACATGTATCACATACTAAAGAACAACTAACATCGACAATATTCAACTATCACACGACAACGACTCGACAACTCGGTCGGACAGACCGACCTGCTCTGATACCACTTTGTAACACCCTAAACCCCCGTGACAATTAATAATCTAATATCAGAGTAAACTAAAACGTTAATATCAGATAGGATGTTACATTCCACAATTACCTGCTCATGCATATGATATGTAACACATCGATATTATTAATAAAAGCATATTTGATTAATCTTATCACATAATTCTCCTCAAGTAAATAAAACGACAACAATTAATAAAGTAAACGGCTGCATAGCATTCCGACAACCCAGTTTTACAAATCAGAGCAGACGCGACTCAACGACTAAAAGGGAAGACCTCGTCTTCGCTAACTCCAACTCCGCACTACTCCTGCTTATCTGCAAGTTACCCACGTGCAGGTAACATTCAAACAGAAGGGGTGAGATTCTCAAAATCACATAAGAAATGCATAATAAAGGTATGAAAGAACATAATTCTTATACGGCTCACCCTAACAACACAACATCAACACAAATACGACAACATCAACACAAATACAACAACATCAACACAAATACAACAACATCAACACAAATATGAATGTCCATACAAGCATATAATTTTATGCATCACATCACAACACAATGCAATGCAATGAGACCCACGACTCGACTCAATGCATGTGGTACTAATTTGATCCCTGTTTCATGATCATAATTCCCGTCGGAATTTCATAATAGTCGCTCACACCCCACATGGGCACACGACATCCGTGATCGCTCACACCCCACATAGGAAAACGATCACCCGTAATCGCTCACACTCCACATGGGCACACGATTACCTCAACAACAACAACATCGACACGATTCCATTTTAAAGAATCCGGATAAGACGCTCGCACCCCACATGGGCACACAACTTATCCCACACTTAAGCAACATGTCATGCATACAACGACACCACATAACAACAACATATGATATGACGTATAATGATATTCATCTTAATTATTATACCATACAAGTGATAGGCACCATGCAACAACAATGCCGTAACAGCTCAACAACAACGTACCACAACAATTACATACAACAACAACTACATACAACAACAGCCGCTTACAACAACAACTACATACAATAACAAACTACACGACTATAACACACCTTCTCACCACCTAGTCCATCATTTCGACTCACAACACATACGACAACACAACAACACGACTATAACACATCTACTCACCACCGAGTCCATCATCTCGACTCACAACACATATAGCAACAACAAAATCCAAATTAACGCGTTAAAGGGTTGGAATTTTTGTACAGAAATCAATTTTAACAAAAATTATATGAAACTAGCTTTCCAACGCTTCGAACGACAACTAAAACGAACACAGAGACTAAAAGTTACGAATGTTCGAAGTTTAGGAAATCCTGTCCGTGCAATAGCATTTCAACACTGCCAGGTTTCGCTACGATTTCACTTAGCGAACTATCATTCACTAGAGGTTCGCCTAGCGAAATTTCCAGCGAACGCCCTTCCCCATACAAAAACCAGAGAGTCACACTTTTCCCTCTCTGCTCGCTACTCATTCGCCCAGCGAACTGGCTTCGCCAGGAGTTCGCTTTACGAACCTGGGGCGAACTCCCCCACCACACAGTTCAGACTCACTCAATTTTTCCCTCGTTCGCTGCCTTATTCGCCTTGCAAATCTGGAGCGAACATTCACCCAGCGAACTACGCGAATCATGCAATCTGCAGATGCGACTTCAACACCATTCCAGTCCCAATTTTCCCCACAAACAGACCCATACAACCACAGAAATTCATATAAACACAAATTATCCCAAATCAACCGATCAATTATACATTTTCCTCCTATCAAACCTCTGACATACACAATCCCCAATCTCCCAAATCAACACAACAACACATTGGAATGGTCATACAAGTTTATCTATCCTCATACAAATTTTATGCAACCCTTAGAGATTAAAGAACGCCACCCTTACCTTAGATAAAGATTCTTCAGATGTATCTAGGTCCTAGCTCTGCTTCCCGTTCCTCTTCTCCTTTCTCCATAATTCGATCGGTTCCCAAAAGTGATTCTTCTTCCTTTGCAATTCCTCCTTTCCTATTATGACCCTTAGACCTCAATTATGTTTTCCCAACTTCGTCCTCACTTATTCTCGTACAATTACCACTTAGCCCTTCCTTTTATTTTAAAATAATAATAATAATATATATACCATATAATCATATTATTATTACCAAAATATTATTTACACATCACATACTTCTAAATACTCTCAGCACCCCCCTTAACATCATCAATACCCCACAACACAGGTCATCAGGCATCAAAATATTCCACCAAAATTCACCGAAATCACGAATATCTATTATAATTAAATTAAATAAATATCCTGATTATTTTGGGGAATTACACCTACATGATCGAACTGACCGAGACTACTCGTTGAGAGATGATTATGGTTCTATGTGTTGTGCAAATAATATTGTAAAATGGTTGTGCCGATGACAACTATCAAATGGTTGTTTTTTTGCCAAGTACCAAGTAATGTTGGTGACAATAACTCTTCCAAAGGTTCCTGATGATGGCATATGAATAACAAATAGATATCACAAACCTCAACAAACAAATAATAATTAAAATTTTAAGTTGAATATAGAAAAGGAATCTTGAAGCTAAAGATTTGAAAGTGTGAAAGCCCGTCTAGTCTCGCGCTTACAATTTCATCTAGTTTTGATCAGTTTATTATAAAGCAACAAGGGTAAGTATCACTACTATAAAATATACCTTTGGTAACACCATATTACTACGGTCGTTTAAATAACTGTAGTAATAACTAATTTTCACGCGCCTGAATTTTTTATTATTTTATTAAAAGACATTTCATCACTGGACAAAATAACAATCGTGGTGATAGATGAAAGGTTACTTGCTTCAAATCCCAACGCCAACAATTATTTTTCGTTACAAAAAAGGGCTTGTAAGGATACTCTTATAAATAATTAAAATTAAAATATTTATTATCGTAGTTAATACCAGAAACTATTGTGAATAATACTTACATTTTATCACGGTTTTTGTTAACATCTATGGTGAATAGTATATATATATATATATATATATATATATATATATATATATATATATATATATATATATATAAGCGAAGTTATCAAGTTTCGGCACAAAATACCCGTGTCTCTCAAAATAAAACCCTAACATATCTCTCTTCCACATGTAGCGAACTCGTCTTCATAATATTCTTCATACTAAAAGTTAATCAAGTTCATACGCTTTATCTTTCTTGTTCTTCTTCATATTATTTCTTCCATGTTATTCATACATTTTCTTCCATTTTTCTGTGCATACGGTCTTCCATTTTTCTTTGTTTTTCATACGTTTTCATTTGGTATGATTTTCATGTTTTCATTTGGCAGAAAACTTAGGATTTAGGGTTTTCATTTGGCATGATTTTTGTGTTTTTTGGGTTATTTTTACTTGAATCTCTGTTTTTGAAATGAATCTCAGTTACCATATATGTTCCATGTATGACACTAGTTTTTCTTAAAAATCTAAAAATCTCTGTCACCATATATGCTCCATGAAATGATCTCTGTTTTTGTGTTCTTCTTAGAAATCTAACTTGTTTGTAGGTCAATTTTATTATATTTAAGACACTAGTTCAAGAGAGACATAAATGTATTAGACATTACTTGGGTTTCCGTTTATTGTAACATGTTGTTAGTGTCATGCTAGTTTATGTTTCCAAATCAAGTTAACATGTTGTTTGTAGGATTACAATGTCATGCTAGTTTATGTTTCCAAATCAAGTTAACATGCTAATATACATCGATTTGTAGCTGTGGTTCACAATATATTTGTGTTGCTATGAAGAAAAAATAAAAAAAAGGACAAAGCTAATGTGAAAACTGTAAACTTGTGTGAAAGACCTAGATTATGATACACAAGTTTGCTGCTCTCACTTCAGCTTCATCCTCTTTTCATTGTGGATTCCATTCTGAGACTAGTAGATCATTTCTTCGTCTTTATTCTCCACGAATCTTTTCAATAGAAGGTACATTTGTGAAACATTTAATGTTTTGATATGTTGTTGTTGTTCAAAATGTTTGCCTTGTTTTTAACTTTTTTAGATTATTTTTATCTTCTAAATCAATTTGAAAGGTTGTACATGTTTATTGAGGGGTAAGGAAAAACAAGAAATCCACATATTTTATAATAAACATATATATATATATATATATATATATATATATATATATATATATATATATATATATATATATATATATATATATACCACAACGGTTGGAATATATAACAATGGTGAAATGTTAATTTTATTCGCTCTTTAATTAAATTTTTGTTAATGGGTTTCGAACCAATCACACACACACACACATATATATATATATATATATATATATATATATATATATATATATATATATATATCACAATAGCTATTTATGATAACAGTTATGATAGGTAGCATGCTACCTAGTTTATCACAACGGTCAGATGCTCGTAGTGGAAAACAACATACTTACAACCACACCATACCTCACAACAGTTGGCCAACCGTGATGGTATCCCTTTCCAACCGTTGTGAGAGAGGTTTTCCATAGTAGTGTATTGTGGTACTAAGACAATACACATACAAAGTAAAGAATGTATTATTGATCATTTTGGAAAAATATATAAACCACATTACAAAGAATATATGCAAAGTTTTCATCGCTTACAAAATTCAACAAATAGAATCGGGAGAAATTGCATAAACAAAAAAGGTGAATTGGGCGAAACTGGAATCCCAAAGGGTGAGGCAACGGAGCGTAGCAATTAAAAGGGGTTGAGCAAATGGCTGGTTTTTCATTTTTTTAGTATCAACCATTACATTATTTTTTGCCACATGTCATCTATCTAAGAAATGAAATGGTAAATTGGGCAAATGTGAAAATGGAGCTGATATAAACTCCAAACAAACCTATATATGAGTTTTATCATTAATGGCTTTATAGTCCCTTGTTTTACTATTTTGAAAAATTGACACCGAAGAAAATCATCGGGATGAGTCGCAGACTATATCTCTCTTTAAGACGTTTCGCGATACTACTCAAAATTTTGCAAAGTAGTCACTCAACCATGACGGCCTCTCGGATAAAACAACTCAGTTTTATAGTGTATGATTTCTACTTACGCGATAGATAATCGGTCTAGAAATACACCATTTGAAAGTACAAAGACAATTTGAATGTGTTATTGTTTACCAGTGATTTTGGTAAACAATCACGAGTTTGAAAGTCTATGAGATTAAATCGAAAAATCTCCATAGCAATTTGTGCAAATAATTTGTGTGAACACACGTGCGTGTGAGTTGAATGTAGCGTAGTAAAATACATTAAATGAAGTCAAGTTGTGATAAATGGTAAAGTAAAATGTAGTAGATAACATTAAACAAAGCAAAAGAAAAAGTACAATGTTCTGTTTAAGGAAGCAAAAAGACTAAGAAAAAAAGGGTGGACGCAGATACATACATGTTTCTCGCTCAACTGTTTCGTTCTTTGACTCAAGTACTCTAGTGGTATGGAGAGTATGTATGAAATTTTTTGACCCCTGATCCCATGTATGAGTCTGCTATTTGTTCTATTTACAAAGTAACCGTCGACGATGGTTATGACCACTGAGGGACTACTGCGTTTGTTCCATGTTTAATCCTTCAAGTTCTCACTAGTGTGTTTATGTGTCTTCCAAGATTCTATCTGCTTGCAATCCATATTGAGTGGTAACTTCTTTCCACTTCTTTCACTTCTTTACAATCCTTCAACAATAATTGCTCTAACGTGCTGTCGACGAGACTTAAGACTTGCAAAAGTCACTAAGTATTTCATGTCACTCTCTTTCGTCGACCGACCCCTTTTGATGAGATGAGGGCTTCTATCGACTGTCCTTCTCGATATTTTGGACACATTCCCTAGTTAGTTGGGTCTTGGGGATTTATTCCTGAGAGTCCTCCAAACCATATCTCGCTGCATCGACGACTCGGTCGACCCCTCACCATTAATGCTTCTTTAAAGACACTTCAATTATGTTCATAGTAAACTTCTTCAAAGATACTTAATTAATTCTCATAGTAAAAGTCTTTTCATTGACACTCTTTGTTGACTTTCTAGTAGCTTAAAATTCAAGTGTAACAGATGCCCCCTAAAAAATGTCACTGTCGACCCATATCTGAGGGAGAAAAAGTGGCATTGTTTGTAGCTACTTCAACACTGTTCATATTATGTGCCATGTCACCTTAATCATACTTGTTGTCAGTCATTATGACTAACTTTTATATCAAAAGTGACGTCTTTAAAACGTGCAAACGTCAGTAAATCATTACCCCGAATTCCAAGGTCATTAACTAGCCACTTAACTGGGATTCGAGATTTTGTTTTATTTTATTAGTCATAAGTTTCACCACTTCGAGGTTGCTTATTGGCTCTAAACCTCCCATCTTTCCATGTTGCTGGGAGGAACAATGACTGTCGAAGGTGGTCGAGGTGACCATCCTTAGATAAAGATTTGATGACAATGTCATCAATGTACACTTGCCTAAATGTTTAATGTAGTCATGAAACATTGAGTTCAATACTCTCTGGTAAGTAGCACCAACATTCTTCAGGATAAAAGGCATCGTCGCCCATTCGTATGTGCTTAGGCCCCTGGGCATCGAAACGTTGTTTTTGCTACGTCTTCCTCTGCAATGAAAATCTGATTGTAACTAGAGTATCCATCGAGGAGACTTAGATATTTGAATCCAGCTACTGAGTCGACTAACATCTCACCTACTAGCATTTGATATTAGTCTTTAAGAGTAGTGACATTAAGATCCCTAAAGTCTATGCAGACTTTAAGGGTACCATTTTTCTTAATAACTGGAACAATTTTAGCTAGCCATTCGACATACCTGGTAGGCCTGGTGAATTTATTCAAGAGCAATCTTTCAATCTGAACTTTGATCTTTGACATGATTTCAAGCGCAAATCTCTACGGGGTTTGCTTCACTAGTTTCTTGTCAGGTCTGATCGGTAGCTTTAGTTCGACTAAATCACGACTAAGTTCATGCATTTCATCACAGTCCCAGGCAAAGTAATCTCCTTTGGAAGATCAACATGCACAACTTTCCATTTGCCCCCACCAAATTCTAATTTCCAAGCAGGGCGTAATCATTCTCTAGGAGATGCGTCTGTAGCAGGATTATAAGTCCTACCTTCGAATTTCGCTAGACCCATTCCTTGGTTGGAGAAAGGTTCCTTGGATTTGTCTTGTCGGACAAACTTCTTGATTGTGTAAGGGGTTGTCCTTTCTACCTCTTTAGCAGCTTCTTTGTTGAACATGAAGATGCACCTGAGGGACATCATTACTTCCGAATCTTTCAATTTGCAACGATTCAGAAAATTGACCAACTCCTTCTCAGCTTTGGGATATGCTTTTATTGTTTGATCCTCGTGATTCGGTTTGATGTCTTCAACTTCAGCACTGTCGACGGTGTCAACGACCATGATGTTCATTGGCTCGACAAAGAGAGCCTAAAATTTTGTTTTAGTTTCCCCTTCTGGGTGTGGTTTCTGCTTGTCAACAAACTTGAGTCTGCCATCTTTGAGAGAATTTTGCACCAGGTCCCTGAAAAGTACACATCGAGAAGTTTTATGACCCAAAAAGTTATGAAATTTACAAAAACATTTTTTCTTTCTCTGTTCCAATGGTGAGAATTTAGTCCCTTTATGAACAACAATTTTTTCCATAAGTAACTAACAGATCAAAGATTTCATCACACTTAGTAACGTCGAAGGTATATGTTCTAGCAACAAAATTTTCATTTTTGGGCTCTACAGGATTCTTCCTGTTTGAAGGTTTTAGTAGCTTGCATGTATATGGAGGTCCAAGCTTTAGTTCAACAACATTGACCTCATTCTCCTCCACATACTCATACTCTGAGTCGGATGAATTTTCTATGTTGTCAACTTCGACATAAGCTACTTTCATTTTACTAAATTTAGAAGTTCTAGCTTTTTCAACCTTTATCTGTTCGACTTTTTGAACTCTATCGGCCAACTGGACCATGTCTCTTAGGTATTGGGCGTCTAAATTCTTCCTAATGGAGTAGTCGTGACCCTCTGCTGCCAGTTCGACTAACTCATGTTCTAGCACCTGCGTGAAACATCTCGCTTTCAAGGTTCTAAACCTATTGAGGTAATCATCAATGTTCTCCGCTACCTTTCTCTTCACACTGGCTAATTCTTTAAGGCTAATCTTACATTGCACCATGTAGAATTTCTCATGAAATTCCCTCTCTAGTTGGGCCCACGTAAAAATAGAATTTGGAGGAAGGGTGGTGAACCCTATAAAAGCATTCTTTGTCAACGAGGGAAAATACTTGATTTTCAAGTTCTCATTGTTGGCTAAATCACCAGCTACGGCCTGATACCGAGCAACGTGTTCGACGATGAACTCACTAGTGTCACCAGCGAACTTGGTGAATTCTGGGACTTTCCAACCCTTAGGGAATTCAGTTTGCCTTACATACTCAAACAACGGGGATATATAATTTGGTCTGTGAAGGCCTAGGTTGAGGCCATTTTTGACCAAAACAAATTTGATGACATTGGTGATATTATCATGTACCCATACATTGTTCTGTCGGGCTTGTCTCAGGACTTGATCGACATCTTGGTTGCGTTGCACTAGGACCATTTCGAGGCCTTCTGGCCTTTGATTGTTTTCAAAAACCCAATTCTCTTAGGGATTAGCCCCTGGACAATATTAGATACTGGAGTCGGTGGCACTGGTGGTGCCCCAAAAAAATCAGCAATCCTACCCATTTGGTGGGTTAACTGTTGATAAGTCCTAGTCGTGTTTTCTATAAGCGGGGTAAACACATTGTTTATCTGTCGTGTGATTGTGTGAACCATGTCGTGGTTACTTTCATCCATTAAATCTCTCATTACTTGGAGAGAGTTATTGTTTAAAGACAAATCACCCTGTAAAGGAAAATACCCCATACCCCCTAGTGGTTGTCCTAGTTGGCCAAAGTTTCCCATGGTGGACGCTGAGGCCAACAATGGATTAAATATAAATGATGTTGTCACCACGTTCTCTAAAGAAATTATTGTACTAGGGTGTTGGCTTTCCATTATTGCAGTTGGCATACCATATGGTTACTCCTTTTGAGGCAACGAGAAGCCCAGATAAGGAGGTCGCTGGTCTCCAAGATTCTGTAATTCCCTAGAAATGGTTGGTGTGGTTGACGCTTGTGGTGATGAAATTCCCACATCTAGTGGTATAGAATACACCACTTCTTGGCTTATAACAGTAGCAATCTCCTCGACTAAGGTTGGAGCCATAGAACTGCTGACACTAGTAATCGTCGGTTGTCCTCCTGGGTTTGGAGTGTTACCTTGGGAAGGGGTTTGGTTTTTTCGAAGTATACTGGAAAGACGCTTACCACTCCTCAAGTGCATACAACACAAAATACCACAGAAACAGAAGACACAAAAACAAAACGTAAGACACTACTTTTCTGCAAAAATATTTGCACAAAAGGGTCCTACTGGGTGTGCCAATTTGTTTACCGGTGTTTTTAGTAAACAATCACAAGTTTGAAAGTTTATGAGATTAACTCGAAAAATCTCCAAAGCAATTTGTGCAAATAATTTGTGTGAAAACACGTGCGTGTGAATTGAATGTAGCGTAGTAAAATACTTTAAGTGAAGTCAAGTTGTGGTAAATGGTAAAGTAAAATGTAATAAATAAAATTAAACAAAATAAAAGAAAAAGTACAGTGTTCTGTTTAAGGAAGCAAAAAGACTAAGAAATAAAGTGTGGACGCAGACGCATACATGTTTCCCGCTCAACGGTTTCACTCTTTGACTCGGGTACTCCAGTGTTATGAAGAGTATGTATGAAATTTTACGACCCTAGATCCCATGTATGAGTATGCTATTTATTCTATTTACAAAGTAACCATCGACAATGATTATGACCTTTGAGCGACTACTGCGTTTGCTCCACGTTTAATCCTTCAAGTTCCCACTAGTGTGCTTACGTGTCTTTTAAGACACCATCTGTTTGCAATCCACGTTGAGTGGTAACTGTTTTTCACTTCTTTCACTTCTTTATAATCCTTCAAGAATAACTGCTTCAACATGCCGTCGATAAGGCTTAAGACTTCTAAAAGTCACTAAGTCTTTCATGCCACATTGTTTCGTCGACCGACTCCTTTGATGGGACGAAGGCTTCTGTCGACTGTTCTTCTCGAAATTTTGGACACATTCCCCAGTAAACTGGGTTTTGAGGATTTATCCTTGAGAATCCTCCAAACCATATCTCGCTGTGCGACAACTCGGTCGACCCCTCGTCGTTGGTCTGTCGACGCCTCCCCAATAATATTTCGTTAAAGATACTTCATTAATATTCATAGTAAACTTCTTTAAAGATACTTCATTAATGGTTGTAGTAAACGTCTTTTCATTGACACTCTTTGTTAACTTTCTAGTAGCTAAAAATCCAAGTGTAACCGTTATAAATACCACTCGTAGTATTTGCTTTAAAGATCATATATAATAATTTCTGAAACAAGAGGAAATTCAAATAATTTTCCAAAGAGAATTCAATGATGGTCATTTGAACACTCAATGATTTCTCAAAGAGAAATTCAAATAATTCTTCAAACATAATAAAAAAAAGAATACTTGACAATTTCTCAACTCAAACAAGGAGAAATTAATATAATTCTCTAAAGAGAATTTAAGAAAATATCCAAAAAATTAAACGAGTAGAAAGAAATGGGGAGCAGTTGACACTTTGACAATTCAAAAAATAGAGCATAAAGAGTACGGAAGGAAAAACTCTAAAGCAGTTTTTTGTGTGTTTTGAAATGAAACAAGTGATTTATGTATATAATAAAGTTAGTCAATGTATCTAATCTAAGCAATTTGAAACTAAAGAATTTTTTCAATTAAATTTTTTTTAACAATGTGAAATTTAAAGAATTTTCTCAAACTTATCTCTATATTAAAATATGGACATGTTCGGACGTATTCTGAATAAGATTTTACAACTATTTAGAAATTTACTGAGTTAAGCATCAACTCAAGATATCAATATCTTATGAATACTAACTATATACGATGTAACGACATATCAATTTGCTGCAAACGTGGTAAGTCCATTATTTCAGTTAGTGTTAACATCAGATGATTTATGATTGGTAAAAACTCATGCAACACCATGCATATCAAGTAAGTAAAGACGTTCATTTCATCTTCATAAAGTCAGTCACCGAAGACTGATCTTTGTGACAAGTTTAGGGGTGTTTATTGATTTGGGCAAATCCGAATCAAACCGGAATCCAAATCAAACCATGGTGTTTGAGTCAGATATTTTTTTAGTTCGGGCAAAAACCGAACCAACCCAATGAAATCCAATGTTAATTGGTTCGGGCAACGGATTTTTAAAATTCTACCCGTAAGTCCGTCTACCTGAACCAACCATATTAATTCACATAATTTATATCATTATAATGGAAACTAATATAAGATATTCAACTTTAAAAAATAAGAAAAATGAAACATCATTTATGAAATTCATAATCTATACGAAAACATGAAAAAAATACAAAATATATATTATTATAGAAAATTAGTGGATGTACATTAGAAAATTTTAAAAATATTTTCGTATATTTGTTTCTAATGTATCCGATCAATCCAACTCAAACCAATCCGTTATTTCTCGTTTTGGTTCGGTTTGGGTTTTATAGAAAAAATGTGAAAATTCAATCCAAACCAATCCATATATTTTTGATCGGTTTAGACATCAAATTTACTCAAAACCGAATCAAACCGGCCCGCGAACACCCCTAGACAAATTTACTCATAATCTATACGAAAACATGAAAAAAATACAAAATATATATTATTATAGAAAATTAGTGGATGTACATTAGAAAATTTTAAAAATATTTTCGTATATTTGTTTCTAATGTATCCGATCAATCCAACTCAAACCAATCCGTTATTTCTCGTTTTGGTTCGGTTTGGGTTTTATAGAAAAAATGTGAAAATTCAATCCAAACCAATCCATATATTTTTGATCGGTTTAGACATCAAATTTACTCAAAACCGAATCAAACCGGCCCGCGAACACCCCTAGACAAGTATGGTTAGGGGGAACCATTGTTCTCGTAACCGATGGCGTTGTTGGCTTGATTTAATTTTTAGGCTCTTTGCATTGATGGTGACAGACAAACAACTAGCACCAAAGCAGTCACTTACAATCATTTAATGAATGATAATGCACTCGCTTTCTAGTATTATCTATTTTATCATTTCTCACATTTATTTTAATAATAATTATTATATTTTTCAGAATAATAATATTTATCGTATTTACTATTTTACATTGACAAAAAACCATGAAAAATTAGAAATTGTTGGAACTTTGTGTGGATTAAAAAAAATTAAAGTCTTTTATTATTTATTTTACACATTTTAATTAGTTTTTAATATTATATATGGAGCAATGATGTTTCTTTCTGCAGCTTATTGAATATTTTTTTTCTTTTCACCTCTTTGATGTTAGTGAGTTATCGAATAATTTTTTTTCTTCTCTCTTCTTTGTCTCTCTGTAAATTTATTAATTTAGAAAATTTTGTCTCTTTGAAGAAACTATTGTCCATTTGATAATTAAGACTGGCATTCAAGTGTATAAACAATGAGACTGAATATGAAGCTTGCATCACAGGTCTCGAAAAAGCTATCGACTTAAGGATAAAGAACTTGGATGTGTATGGAGACTCAGCCCTGGTTATAAATCAGATCAAAGGAGAGTGGGATACACGTCAACTTGGATTGATTCTTTACAAAGACTACGCAAGAAGATTGTTACCTTTCTTCAACAATATTGATTTTCATCACATTCCTCATGAAGAAAACCACATAGATGACACACTAGCTACCTTATCCTCCATGATTAGTGTAAATCGATGGGACGACGTACCCAAGATTGACATTATGCGCCTTGATAGGCCCACTTACATATTTGCGGTTAAAGCGGTTATTGATGACAATCTCTGGTATCATGATATCAAATGCTTCCTTCAAAGACAGGAATATCCGCCTGGGGCATCAAGAAAAGATAGGAAGACTCTCAGAAAACTAGCCAGTAACTTCTTCCTGAACAATGATGTACTCTACAAAAGAAACTTCGACATGGTTTTGCTCAAATGCGTGGACAGACACGAAGCAAACATGTTAATGAAAGAGATTCATGAAGGTTCCTTTGGCACTCATGCCAATGGACATACAATGGCAAGAAAAATTCTAAGAGCGGGATATTATTGGCTGACAATGGAATTTGATTGTTACAAGTACATGAGGAAGTGTCACAAGGGTCAGATATACGCCGAAAAAATTCATGTACCGCCAACGCATCTCAAAGTTCTTTCTTCTCCATGGCCTTTTTCTATATGGGGAATTGACATGATTGAACCCAGAGCTTCAAACGGACATCGGTTCATCCTGGTAACCATTTATTACTTCACCAAATGGGTCGAAGCAACATCATACACCAATGTGACCAGACAAGTGGTGGTCCGATTTATCAAGAACAATCTCATCTGCCGATATGGTGTTCCAAGCCAGATCATTACTGATAATGGATCGAACCTGAACAACAAGATGATGAAAGAATTATGTGCTGAGTTCAAAATTGAACACCATAACTCGTCTCCCTACTGGCCTAACATGAATGGAGAGGTAGAAGCAGCTAACAAAAATATCAAGAAGATCATTCAAAAGATGGTTGTGACCTACAAAGATTGGCACGAGATGCTACCATTTACTCTTCACGGTTATCACACGTCCGTCCGCACCTCAACAGGGGCAACCCATTTCTCTCTAGTAGATGGCATGGAGGCAGTGTTCCCCATAGAAGTAGAGATACCATCAATAAGAATCTTGATGGAAGCCAAGCTAACAGAAGCTGAATGGTGTCAAAGCAGATACGATGAACTGAATCTAATCGAAGAAAAAAGAATGACGGCTCTATGTTATTGTCAGTTATATCAACAAAGGATGAAGAGAGCTTTCGACAAAAAGGTCCGACCTCGGGTATTCAGAGAAGGCGACCTCGTGCTAAAAAAGATCCAATTATTTCTCATTGATTCCAGGGGCAAATAGACTCCAAATTATGACGGTCCCTAAGTTGTTAAGAAAGTCTTCTCATGCGGTGCCTTAATACTCATGACTATGGATGGTGAAGAATTTACCTACCCCATAAATGTTGATGTAGTAAAAAAAATATTTTGCCTAAATAAATAAAAAAAAGAGCGTCTCGGTGGACTGAAAACTCGAAAGGGCGGTCCAGGTAAAAATTAGAGACATGAAAAAGAAAATGATCATCCCGATAGATTGAAAACCTGAAAAGGAAATCTAGGCAAAAGTTAGGGATTTATGGCAAGTAACTACATCCGACAAAATTGAATCATCAGAAGTAACATCATCTGTCAAGAAATCTCCAATCGAAGTCACCTTCAGCCGAAGTTCAAGAATACTTAGAATTCAAAGTTGGTAAAAGGATATTGGTCGTTATGTTTCAATGTAGCCCCTTTCCCTTTAAATTACCATTTTCTAAACTTTGTAATACTCCATGGAATCACGCATTAGGCTGATTACCATTCTATCAATAAAATTTTGAGCCCTTGTGCCCTTTATTTGCAATTCTCATTTATTCTTCTTTGAAAAATGACATTTTGATATGATTAAAATTCTTGAAACCCAAAAATGAATTTACTTTTGTTTTCAAAATGGAAATTTTGAATTTACTTCTACTTTTAAAATAAAGATGGCAATTTCCTTTTGATCGATGAACACGAGAAGGAACATTGACGGCTTCTCCAAAAGCAATCAAACTTCAAAATGCAGAATCAAAATATTCCTTGTAATCAGTATATCCCGAGTAAAGGCTCAATTATTTCAGATTGATAAGTTAGAGCAGCCCACCTATCACTCCCAGTAAGGGCCGAGTTTTCATATCCCCTCAAATAAACGTTGGAATCAAGATAATGTTTATATCCCCCGTAGAGTATTACTTCCAGGAATAAAGATAGAAACATGAATCCCTTCCTCCAACAGGCTGCTACCTTCAAAAAACACCGATAAAGAGTAGTCACTCCCCAAGAGTCACATTTTGTTACTACCAAGAATATGAAAAGTTCAGCAGCGGGAATTTCTTCCCTCAACAGATCACTGATACTTTTTATCCTCTAGAGTGGCCGAGTATCCAGTTGTGCTCATCACCAGTACGTATGTCATGTCTGTTTTGTCAGCATAAGCATTTCATACACACATCATGCATAATTGATTCATATTCATATTCATATTGCATATCATATTACAATCACTTTGGACACATTTATCCTTGAGCGATAAATCTTCTCTCTCTCTTAGAGTTGTTGTTAGGTGCAGATTTTACCTTAAAATGAACTATCTTTCTTGGCACTTTTTCGACTCAAATCTCATGTTTTCTTAGATTTTACTCTTGAATTGTTGTTGTTCTTCAAACATTGAGAATATACCTTTGGTGCTTGTAATATGTGTGTTATTGTGCAGGAAAAGACACTAAATGATCAAAGATGTAAGACACACGAAATGATACAAGTTGCCAAAGAAAAGAGGAAAACATCAGCAAGTTCGCTTTGCTAACTTGCCAGCGAAGGTTCGCTTTGCAAACTCTGGCGAAGTCCCCAGCAAATGGTCCCAGACTTGGACAGCCGAAAAAGGCACTAAAGTTCGCTTTACGAACTTGAAGGCAAGTGTTCACTTTGCGAATAATCCTTCGCATTGCGAACTCATGAAGAAATTTTGTGGCGGTTTAAATATGCAGAGGCACCTTAGGAGCCTAATATTGACATTCACTGTTCGAGTGAAACGTTCGCTTTGCGAACATGGAATTTCCTGATTCTATTATAAATAGATTATTCACACTTTTTAGGAAATATAACATATAGAAACTTGAGATAATTATCAGGACTTGTAATTTTAGGATCAAAACTTGATATCACTTCATTTCAAGGGAGAAAAGGTAAGAGCTTCAATCTCTTGTTGGGTTTGGATGTAATCTTTTGATACCTTATGTATTTCTTCTAATGTATGTTTGTGAATTAGTTTTGATTCTCTATTATTGAGTATCTTCGATTGGTTATTTGTGGTCTTGACAAAACCTTTACAAATCCTTGATCTTAGATTTTCATCTATCAATGAACAAACTTTTGACATAGTTTTGCAAGTTGATATTCATTGTATCTTTTGTTGTATTGTGTTAATTAAGTAGCATGGCTAGCATGAGTAGGATCGATACGGTATTGCGAGGATGCGTGATAATAGTGATGAAGAGCGATATTCACATACATTTGACAAATTAGGTGAATACATGTAAAAAGGGTTAAACGTATGTACGTATTCTGATCAATGGAATTTAATATGAAGCAATCATTTATATGATTTGGGTGTCATCTTTTTTTACCTATCTATCTTTGATTTGAACCGCTATAGACATATACTCTTCAGATCTGGATCTAGGATGATTATTTGTTAGGTTCTAAACTCTATATATAGATTTAGGCTTAACACTTGCGTGAGTATCAGTTTTTAATGCTCTGTGTTGGTTTTGTTGCGTGAGACATCACCAATGAGACAATATGGTTGTTCTCTCGATGTTGCGTTAGACATAACCTCTGTTGTGAGTGATGCGCGAGGATATTAGGCGAATGATTGATTTGTGTTTACTTGATTAGAAGAATGCATGTTTTATCAATTTATGAGATCCAATCCAACAAGGCTCCATTTATAATTCAGTCTTTACTTTATATTTTCCGTTTTTACATTTTCTGCATTTAATTTTGGTTCCTCTTTTAAACCAAAACTTTGAACCATAAGCTTAGAAATGTAGATACCGCCGAACGACATTCTTTCCCTCACACTGATCCCTGTGGATACGACAAAACTGGGTTACTTACATTAATTTTTGCTTGCTGTTGTATTACAGTTCAACAAAATGGCGCCGTTGCCGGGGATCGGTGTGTAGATATTGAATCGCATTGCGATAGTTTCTATATTTTTAAGCTTTGTACATTTGTTTATATTGTATATATTTGTTTTCTTTTATGTTTTCTCTAGTGTGATCAGGAATGATGAGAACTCTTTCTAGATTGGTTGCTATTTGTATAAAAGTATTCAATGAAGCTTTGACCAAGTCTGGATGGATGTTGAGCGTTGAAAGTATGCAAGGTAAATTGTACTACTTCATAGAATGTTAGAATGATTTAAGAATTTTGTGCTTTATGCAAATGTTTATTTTTGTTTCATGTTGCAACTTGTTTGAATGCCTGTTTCACTTAGGTCCAAAAGCCACAAATTGTGAGAAACCTCCATTGTTTACTATATGCTAGGATGACTGATAACTTTGTTTAATTCATTTGATTCATGCTTTATCTGTTGATTATTGTGATTTTATGGAAGCATTAGACATGATCAAGGCATTTGTTTATATTGAGCACAACCGTATCCAAAAGTACCTTATCCGTGAGTAGTGAGTATTTGTTAACCCCTTTGAGCCTAAACAGTTAGATCTCATTTTAGTGATGAACTTGGTTTATGTACATAATTTGAAAGTGTAGCTCATCATTGAATTTTGTGAGGTTCTAAAAATTTCTTCTTGAACCTTTGAACATCGTTTTAATTTGATTTCCTTGCCGTAAAAAGCAAGGAACATTCACTTGAGGTTTGGTTGAATTCAAGTTGGGGAGAATGAAAAAGAAGAATGGTAGGTTGCTAAAACTTTTGAAAAATTTCAAATAAGCATGGAAAGAAAAAGTGTGAATATGAATGTGAAAAAAAAAAAAAAGAATGCTTGTTTGAATGAAAAAAATAGAGAATGAAATAATTGTGCATAAGGAAGTTTGAAAAGGTTAGTGATAAAGGAATTAAAATGGTGAATGAAGTTGAGATGTGTAAATACCTTGTATAGTGAATGTTTCTTTTTACATCGGCAATTTCGATTCAATGGCCATTAGAAATGTCCCTTTATTGTTAACCCGACCAAGCTATGACCTCTAAAGCCCTTAGTGGTCTTTTTGCTTTCATGTTTTCATTTTTTATTGTTAGATGTTGTATGAATTGAGTTGCTATTAGCATTGTTTGTCAGGTGAGTGAAATTGCCCAGCGGTTGCAAACGTGTTAATTTCTTCATTCTTATTTTGAAGAGGAGTGTTAGAGTGATTCAAGTATGAAGATTTAGTTGTTCTTTGAACCATTCCATGATATTTGTTTAAGAACTTAATTCTTTGTCATTGTTCGATTCTATTGAGTGGTGAACGTTGCTTTTGCGCATTTTCATGCTTGAATTTGGTTAAATCTTATGCTTGAGCAAATCCTCTTGTTGTAATGAGGGGCATACTTTGCTTGAGGACAAGCAAAAATCTAGTTGGGGAGAGTTGTTAGGTGCAGATTTTACCTTAAAATGAACTATCTTTCTTGGCACTTTTTCGACTCAAATCTCATGTTTTATTAGATTTTACTCTTGAATTGTTGTTGTTCTTCAAACATTGAGAATATACCTTTGGTGCTTGTAATATGTGTGTCATTGTGCAGGAAAAGGCACTAAATGATCAAAGATATAAGACACAAGAATTGATACAAGTTACCAATGAAAAGAGGAAAACATCAGCAAGTTCGCTTTGCGAACTTGCCAGCGAAGGTTCGCTTTGCAAACTCTGGCGAAGTACCCAGCGAATGGTCCCAGACTTGGACAGTAGAAAAAGGCACTAAAGTTCTCTTTGCGAACTTAAAGGCAAGTGTTTGCTTTGCGATAATCCTTCACATTGCGAACTCATTAAGAAATTCTGTGGCAGTTTAACTATGCAGAGGCACCTCAGGTGCCTAATTTTGACATTCGTTATGCGAGTGAAACATTCACTTTGCGAACATGGAATTTCCTGATTGTATTATAAATAGATTTTTCACACTTTTTAGGAAATATAACATATAGAAACTTGAGATAATTATTAGGACTTGTAATTTTAGGATCAAAACTTGATATCTCTTCATTTCAAGGGAGAGAAGGTAAGAGCTTCAATCTCTTGTTGGGTTTGGATGTAATCTTTTGATACCTTATGTATTTCATTTAATGTATGTTTGTGATTTTGTTTTGATTCTCTATTGTTGAGTATCTTTGATTGGTTATTTGTGGTCTTGACAAAACCTTTACAAATCCTTGATCTTAGATTTTCATCTATCAATGAACAAACTTTTGACATAGTTTTGCAAGTTGATATTCATTGTATCTTTTGTTGTATTATGTTTATTAAGTAGCATGGCTAGCATGAGTAGGATAGATACAGTATTGCGAGGATGCGTGATAATAGTGATGAAGAGCGATATTCACATACATTTGACAAATTAGGTGAATACATGTAAAAAGGGTTAAACGTATGTACGTATTCTGATCAATGGCGTTTAATATGAAGCAGTCATTTATCTGATTTGGGTGTCATCTTTGTTTACATGTCTATCTTTGATTTGAACCGCTATAGACATATACTCTTCAGATCTGGATCTAGGATGATTATTTGTTAGGTTCTAAACTCTATATATAGATTTAGGCTTAACACTTGCGTGAGTATCAGTTTTTAATGCTCTGTGTTGGTTTTGTTGCGTGAGACATCACCAATGAGACAATATGGTTGTTCTCTCGATGTTGCGTTAGACATAACCTCTGTTGTGAGTGATGCGCGAGGATATTAGGCGAATGATTGATTTGTGTTTACTTGATTAGAAGAATGCATGTTTTATCAATTTATGAGATCCAATCCAACAAGGCTCCATTTATAATTCAGTCTTTACTTTATATTTTCCGTCTTTACATTTTCTGCATTTAATTTTGGTTCCCCTTTTAAACCAAAACTTTTGAACTATAAGCTTAAAAATGTAGATACCGTCGAACGACATTATTTCCCTCGCACTGACCCATATGGATACGACAAAACTGAGGTACTTAAAATAATTTTTGCTTACTGCTGTATTACAGTTCAACAGTTGTCAGTCTTAGGAAGAAAATATATATTCTTTCTAAATCCCCACTGAGTTTGATCATCGTGTAAGATTTTCCTTTCCACACTTGGATAGGATAAAATCCCAGTTTGCGTTCTTTTCCTCGTCAGGAAATGTCTCGTCTAAACAATCTCTCTCCGGTTTACTCATGGATTGAAATTGGTTCTCGACCACTTTGATAACTTGAACCTCTGAAAGGCAAGAAGACATTTGATTATACACCTTTGGAACTTCACCCTTCGCAATTGAAGATGATATTTTGCTTTCCCGAATTAAGGAAAATCCCCCGCGGAAGCTTCTCAAGAAAAGACTCTGGGAAATATGGACATCACATCCTCCAAGAAATCTCTATCGATCGGCAAAACAAAGAAGTTTGTTTTTGCCCCCATAAATTCCCAATAAGTCGACAAATGGCAGTCTCTCCCCGAGAAGTTTGTCCTACTTTCAAGGAAGTCATCAGCATCTCAAAATTGAATTACATCACATGACTGTCGCTCCCGGGATTTTCATCCAGGTACAAATGCGAAAGTGGCACCGAAACAGAGTCGCCAGCAATGTATATTTATCCCAAGAGAGGGAAAGGAAACACTGCGTAAACCTGAAGGAAAGGAAAGAGCATGGTCTTGCGACCAAGAGAACCGGGTTCGGGAGTCGGTTACGCGCGGGGAAGGTATTAGCATCCCCCGCATCCATCGTACCCGATGGGATCCACGCTTGCTGCTTCAATCAAAGGGTGTCGTCATCTGGAGCTCCACTGCTACTGGAAAGGAAAAGGAACAGGTACGGAAAAGAATGAAGAAATGGGAAATAAAAAGAAAAGACTCGATAGGACGTCCTCGAAGTCCTAGGCCTATGTATTCCCTCGGGAACGGGAAAATCAGAGTCAACGTAGTTCGGACGCGAACTAAAGGGGAAGGTTGCTCGCCAAGACATCGCCGTCTCGTGCCTACGTATCCTTAATCTAACCAGAAGGAGGAAATTAGAGCAGTCGTAGTTCGACATACGGGTCAAAAAGAGACAAAGAGGTGATAAAGAAAGGTTGTGCTCGGAGAGATCTCGCACGATCTCCTGCCTACGTATCTCCATTAACCACTGAAGAATCAGAGCAAAATAGTTCCCCTCACTAGGGATGGATTATTTGTGTTTCTTAGGGAACGACTAACGTTCTAGCTCAGGTGTTGCAGCTCGCTGTATGGAGGCTTAGACGTTACCGTCTTGCAAGAGAACGAGGAGAAGCACGTTCGTACGTCGAGAGTGAGTGGGATGAGAAGAGAATTCCCGAAGGAAAGACGTCATTTGTTTGTTTTTTGTCTTTTAAGAAAGAAGTGTTTTGATTGTTTTATGTTTTGTAACACGTATTGTATTTAAGTCCCTCATGTAGGATCGAATGCCTCGCATATCGACCCAAGACGGGACGTACGCTAAACATTCTAAGAAAATGAGAGAAGACCCCTCACCTCCTTATTCTCACATGAAAGGCTCAAATACAATACAGGTTATGCCTTTATTAAGTGTTTTTTACTTTTGTTTTAAGATGAGAAGAAGAGAGACTCAAAGGGTGAAAAAGGTAAAAGCTAATGAAGGAGACTAAGACTCAAACCCTAAAGTTATCATACATGGAGATCCTATGGTTAAGTGTGGTTTAGGAACCTAAGTTAGCATGCAAAATGGTCCTAAGGTCAGGATCAAGAGGGAAATCTAACTAATGTTATCATGCATGGATTAGTCTTATGTTATGTTTTCTAACCTATCTAACCTAGACAAGTTAGAATAGGTATCCTAATGAGGAAGCAAAAACTAAAACAAGCAATACAATGATATCACGTATCAAAGTAGATTAATAAAAAAAGATGTGAGTGAGATCACATAAGCATCAACATCGGTCGATGTGAGCTAATGACAATGAGTGGGGGTCGGTTGCGAACCCTATCTTCCACTTGACTGACTCGATAACAGGAGCAGGTGATGTTCAAAGCTTCAATCATGTAATGAGAGCTAAGAACGACTCCACTAGAATAACGGGGGTCGATGGCGAACCCTACCTTCCGTCAATTGCCTTCTTGGAGGTCTTACAAAGGGAAATGGGGAATGGGATGCCTCTTTGGAGGTCTTTAGGCACAATATTAAACAATCACAAACAGAGCCTCCTTTGAGGACTTCCATCATTGCCGGCCAAGTGACACGGACTCCCAATCCTACTTCTCATGGCATAAAAAGTAAAAATGCGGAATTAGTAAAAGAGAAGAGATATAATACCGAACGGATATCAATCCGTAGCAACGTAAGCAAAGTATAAGCAAACCGGCCAACTTCTAATGATCTAGCATAAATGATCAAAAGTGTTAGAAAGTGAAACGGGTCCGTGAAAGGCATGAAACCAAATGCTCTAACAAAAAAAAATAATAAAACAAGGCCATAAGCCATAAACAGCAGCAACAACAGCGCTCCGGCACCTGCATAGCTGTAAGAACTAGCAACAAGTAAAAACAGTCTATAACAGCTACTATTTCCAAAACAGAATGGGTGTATATGCAGCCAGCCAGGATATCAACATTTTACAGCACCCTTTGTGCACAGCAGCTGTGTATACTACAGCAACTTCTATGTTTAATGTGAAACACTACAACATAAACTCAAAAATTAGTCAAAGTTCAAATGGAAATAACCAAAGTGAGCAACTAAGATCAAAAGGGAATGTCAATAAGAAGTAATTGAAATCAATGCTAACATGTACACAAACAATTAGTCAAAAATTAACATGTAACAAGTATTACGGACTATTAACAACGTTAACTAATGAAAACGCTACGGAAATTAATCGAAGTTAGTACTAAAACCTATGTTTAGTCAATGTAAAAACTAAGTCAAACCAAGCCATATCAAAATCAATTAGTTCGCTATCAATTTCTAATTCTAATGAACAATTAGTGGACAATTAATATGATTAAGCCAAAACAACGATGAGTGAGCAATTAAGCAAAAACAATGATTAGTGAGCAATTAAGTAAAAACAACTAATCACACCATTAGCAAAATCTAAATCTAATTAGTTCCAATTCTAACCAAAAGTATTATACAATTAATCAACTATTAAACCATGCAAAGAGTCAATTAGAAACACGATAAATTTCTAATGGAAAACTAAACTAAAATCGAATCCAATTCTAATTCTAATAGAGGTTAGGATTAATTCTTAGAGAAATCTAATTCAAAAAATATAAGCTAGAATTAAGACCTAATTCAAAAACATATCTAATTTTCTAATCAAATCATGAAACAATTAACTAAGATTAAAACTAAACTTCCACCTAATTAATCCAAACAGAAATTAAAATCATAATCAATTAGTATTAAGGCGTAAATTGAAAGTCGGGGGGGGGGGGGGGGGGGGGGGGGTGTAGTGGATTACCCGGAGTGTGAGTAGCAACTTCATGGAGGTGAGGAAGGAAACGGATACACATAGGCTAATTTACACGAAACCCGGTCCAACTTGTCGAAACTTAACCTAATTCACTCACCACATTCTCAGCCGTGTTCTTCTTCCTTATCAAAGCTCTTGCTATCAGATTACAAGATGTATCTTTATCATCCAATTTCAAAGTCTCTGAATAATGGCGAATCGCGGTATCAAACTCCTTCTTTTGTAGGTTGCATTACCAGCCTCCCTTTTCCTTCTGAGCATCCATTCAAACACCGTCGAACCTCACTTCAAACCTCGCCGCCGTTCTTCTTTTGTCGCGCCGTCTGACTCCTATCTTCAATCGTGCTCAATAATCGCTTTTCACATACGCGACTTCTTGCAATAATCCCTTTTCACAACATCGTGCCGCAACCTGCCTTGGTAACCTTCAATTGAACTCAGAATCACTTCTGACAATCACTTCTTGCGATCAAACATCCACAATCGCCGCTCTTTCAAACGTGATTGCAATAATCGCACTCCAAGAATCACTTTCTACAAACGCGCTTCTGGAAATAATCATTAGCTGCACCGTGTTAGATTTAGTTCCTCTTTGCTGTGAGCAATTTGTTTCTATTGTTATTGTTCTTTGCATTGTGGATTCTGGAATGTGTTGAGAGTTCACTGTTTTTGAGTCGAATTTGGCGACATCGACGCCGACGATTTGCAGGTACAATTCTTTCTCTTTTCTTCTTCTGCTGCTTCACTGTTATCGTTATATGTATGTGTATGAGATCCTTGGTTTTTCGAATCGGAGATTGCTCGTGGTTTTCTGCTCAAATCTTGCGTATTTGCTGAACTGTTGGCTATGTTTGAAGATATTGTGAATTATGTTGAATTCTTGTATATGAATTTGTTGCAGGTTGAAGAATTTGAATCGAATGTGAAGGTGAATCAGAGTTGAAAGTGAAGAAGGAGGAATTGCAGAAGATGGAAGAAGATAATGGTGATTTTGGAATTGAGGATTGATGAAGAGCGTTGAAGGTTAATGATGATGCCAAGATTGAAGATGATAGATAATTGAAGATGAAGAAGAGAATTGAAGCTTGAAGGTTGGAGATTGAAGTTGGTGAATTGAAGAAGAAGATTGAAGACGGTGAATTCTTCTTTTTTTCTGTTAGTTCTGTTAGAAGTTAGAGAGAATTGGAAAATTCAGTTTGGAGAATATGGTTAGTTCTGTTATCAATCTGTTAGGGTGGTTATGGCAGTTAGATATCGTTAGATTCTTCCCGAAGAATGTTGGAATTAGAGGGGATTTGTAGTGAAAATCTGTGGGTGAAAATTGAGTCGGAAGTTATGGTACCGTTAGTTTTTTTTTCTACTGTGTAAGTTTTCTGTTAATGAAATGCTGCTGTTAGTGAAGTGGTGTGTGTTTATTTTTTTTCTACATAATTTCTCTATTGAATTTGTATTGAGCTTTTTGCTACAATGCCTTTTTCCGCTAACAAACTGCTATTGAAGTACCTTCCCCTGCGTTGAATTTTTTTCTGCCCCAAAAGAATGTAAGCATAATGGCCACATAATCGCACATGATCCTCATGTACGAAGCCCGTGCGGTCACAAGTATTCTTCCATGCCTTAGTTCTCAATCTTGTTTGGTAATTTAAATGTGCCAAATGACCTCAAGCATATTTTCCAAGTAAACTCTTGTCAAATCTTAATGTCAACCACATTCTCCCTTAAGACATACTTAGGGAATTAATTGAACAAAAATGGATACACAAATGAATGTTGAATTCAATTCGCATATGGAATGGATTTGTTATTTACAATTTGGACTTTGGAAAAATGGACATTTGAAATTGGTTTAAGAATGGATATCAAAAAAAGAATGACTTTAACATGGATTGGAACAAAGGTTAAGAGAATGGATTAATGGATATTTATGGATACGTTTAGGAAGAAAGTGGATATGGATTATTTGGAATTTGAAAATGGACAATTGGATTTTGAGTGAGCAAATGGATTTTGATTTAATTTGGTTTAGAATATGGATTAATGGACATGGATTTGAAATGAGAATCGGATATAAACAATTAATTCGGATATGGAATTTGGATTTAAGATAGAAATATGGATCTAAAATGGATTGGATATGGAAAAGGTTAATGAGTAAAAAATGAATATGAATAATGAAGTGTGAATTCCAAGAGATCCACATGACCAGTCTTAACATGCTTAATTCCTCTCAAGTTTCAAATCCGAAGCAATCTTCCACTTCAATCAATAAATTCTGTTGACCCTGAATAACACGATGCATTTGTCATGCAACCCTAATCCCATGATCTTCTACTGATAACAATCCACGAGCTCAACCATGAATAAAAACCTAGTTCTCCTTGGGATACACTGATAAATCTGGAAGAAGATGACCAACATTGAGAAGAAAACCAACCCTGGCTCACACCCATGAAACTCTGAGCCGATGCATTGGATAGATCTTTGAATGAAGATGAGAGAGCCTCATAATAATAGAGAAACCCGAGCTTGCACATAATACCATGATCTCACGCCTTAGGAACTCATGCAAATGTATGAATGAGTCATGACCTAATGAATATGCAGAATGAATGCGAAACAAAAGCCAGTTATAGGTAAAAAATGAGGGCAAATTTTGAGGTATTACAATGACGTCTCTCCGAAGAAGTCTCGAAGAAAAGTATGATGTAATCACTTACAACCATTTAATGAATGACAATGTACTCCCTTTCTAGCATTATCTATTTTATCATTTCTCACATTATTTAAATAATTATTATTATATTTTTCAGAATAATAATATTTATCGTATTTACTATTTTACATTGACTAAAAAACCATGATAAATTAGAAATTATTGGAACTTTGTGTGAATTAAAAAAAAAATTAAAGTCTTTTGTTATTTATTTTACACATTTTAATTAGTTTTTAACATTATATATATATATATATATATATATATATATATATATATATATATATATATATATATAGCGTATCCTATGAGAATGCAATTTTTATGTGAGAACATGATAATAAATCTGAACCATTAGATTTAAAATAAATGGATGAGAGGAGAGAGAATATTAATTATTAAAAATATAATATTTTAATTTAATTCATTTATTTTAATAATGGAGGAGAGAGAGAGAGAGAGAAAATAAAAATGACACATAATCTCACCCATTTATTTTAAATCTAATGGTTCATATTCATTCTCATGTTCTCACATAAAAATGACATTTTCATAGGATATATATATATATATATATATATATATATATATATATATATATATATATATATATATATATATATATATATATATATATATATATATAACATATCCTATGAGAATGTCATTTTTATGTGAGAACATAAGAATGAATATGAACCATTAGATTTTAAAATAAATGGTGGAGATCATGTGTGGTTTTTTTTCTCTCTCCTCAATTATTAAAATAAATGATGGCGGAGGGAGAAAAAAAATGACACATAATCTCCACAATTTATTTTAAAATCTAATGGTTCAGATTTATTCTCATGTTCTCACTTAAAAATGACATTCTCATATAATACGTCCTATTGTTCACACGGGATTTTCGGCGAACAACTGCTAGCCTCTTATTGAAGTTTACGTGCAGGATCAGCAACAAGAATTTTAGACTATGTATTAAATATATGTTGATGTTTCAGTTTTTTAGGCTTGAACAAAAAGGTAGATGAACGGTTGAGTTAAATCAAATAACAAGGAAAGTACAACAAAAGAGGAAAACAACAAACAAAGGAAAAGAAAAACTTGTAAGCTAAATTGCTTAATCAAGAAAACAAAGGTGGATGCATGCATACATTCTGCAGAGTTTTGACTCGTTTATCTAACACTGGTACTTTGAGTGTATTCTCCTAATGCAACAAAATGCGACCTCTAAAACTGAAAATGACACTTCCTTAAATAGGCAAAATAAGTGACGGTTATTCTTCTGCTTCACAATCCCTGCGCTGCCATGTGTCCCCCATGTTCGTCCACTACCTTGGTAACTCCCTATGCTTTTATTTGCTCCAAGCTTATCCAATCGCCTGAAGCTCCCTGAGATTTTGTCGACTTCAACTGAGGTGCTTCTCTATTGAGTTCGCTTCAACGCCCTCTCCGATAGGCCCGCTGTCGAGGTTGCTCCGACATGGTCGTTTTCAAAATTCTCTGTCGACCGTACTCCTGTATTCTTGGTCAAAATTTGCCAGCTAACAAATTGCCCCACTAAAAGGTCATATTCGAAAGAGATTTCCCTTCGACCGAGAAACTGGCGTTTTACGTTTTGCCAAATTTCGCCTTTATGTCACGTTTGATGACATCACACGTCATGATGACAATTTTTGCCGGCGCTGCGAATTCCTAGAAACACTTTCATCATTGCTATGATTTTGGCTATTTCCTAGGTGATGGGCTTTCCAACTTCCCCACTAACTTTCCCGTTGCAGTGAAGTGGAGAGGTCACAACGCCATTGTCGATTGCCACCTCTCACCTCGACTGTTCGACTTTCGGCGTGTATAAATACCGGTTTTACCACTCCCTCTTTCTTCTTCACTTTGCATTTGCTGAAAAAAATTATATCTTTCTGCAATTCTCACCTTTCTTTCTGCGTTTCTCCAAACTCTTCATCCTTTCCACTTTTCAGCTTCTAATACTCCAATGGCCTCTGTCACTCTAGTCACCGGTAACAACCTCATTGCCTTCACACTCACTGATGAAAAAGGTTTGACAACCGTCCCTCAACCACCATCTACTAATAAAGCGATGGTGGAAAACTGGCAGCATCAAATGATGATACCCTTTGTGGTGGCTGACAACCTTCTGGCTTTCCAAGGGCCATATCCCAGTGCCAAAATGTACCCGAAACAAGTTCAAGAGTTCTTCCCTTGTTTTACTCCTGTTATTCTGCATGCTTTCAAGAAAGATGGCATTATCGACCTAAAATTCATGGATCCCAACGCCCGAGTTTTCTGATCAATGCCAACTCCTGGAAACAAAGAATATTTGGCTTGGCTCGACAGAGTTCAAAACAAACACAAGACCCAATGGGTGAAGGCTGGCATATTCGACGGCATCCAAATCTCGAGACAGACCCATAATGTTAATCCTTGCCAGCTCATCGCCTCGATATACTTCTAGAAGGGATCGACTAACACCTTCCACCTTCTGTGTGGCATGATGACACCCACTCTCTTCGGCGTGGCGGCCATTACTGGATTATCTCCCCTTGGTGAGACTTTCGACCCTACCCTCTCCACTGAGACTTCTTTATCTTTTAGTCGACATGCCTTCAAAAATTATATCGAGGATCACCACATGAAAGATTCAGAGGAAGTCTGCGACGAATAGCACATTGCTTTTCTAACCCTATGGCTTTCCTACTACGTCTTTTGTCCTGGGTCTCTGCAGATAGCCAAGAGCTACATTAGTTTGGCAATTCAAATTCATGAAGGTCGGCAAGTTTCTTTGGCGAAACTCTTGTTGGCCTTTCTATACCATTCTTTGGGGCTTGCTTAATTGAAGCTCAAGCAATTACGTTCCACCCCCAAGGCGTTAAGTTTGTCGGGCCCTTTTTGGTTGCTGCAAGATTGGCTGAATGCCACCTTTGAGTACCAACTGGGTGCTCCTGTGACGGAACGTATTATGTATCTGTCGCAGAATCGACCCATCGAAGGTCTGAAGTTGGCCCTTACCACCCATCAAGAAACTCCTGGTAAATTCATTTTCCTAAATTAAATCAAACTTTTCGTCAACCCCACCACCTTCACAGCTAACCTAGCCCCCTACGCAGATCGATGTTTTGGTCCGACATGGTTTCGGTATCCTTTCCCTAGTGTCTTCACCAAGTCTGCCACTCTATTGAATGATGTGTGGAAAGCATTTTTTACTCCCCCCATATTGTCTTTCAGGATTGAGTCTGGATCGAAAGGTTATAGTTTCATGAACTACCAGCCCAATTTTGTGGCTAGACAATTTGGCTTAAGCCAAATGCTGCCGAAGTCCTTGGTGTCTCGCTCGGCAGACATCGAGTGGACTGGTCGAACTCTAAATGTCAAAGGCCACATAGATTGTCTTAAATTCCACAAGGCTCAACACCTTGAGCTCCCAGCCTTCAAGTTCCAGAATTCCTTCTTCACCACTAAAGATTTCAACACATGCTGGTCGAGCTACCAGGGCTAGTACTTTGACAACTCTGTCTTCCTTCAAAAATTACACAATGCTTTTTCTGTTATGGGCGGCAAAGTTCCGCCTGCAACACCAGCCAAGGAGGCTCCTACTGAAACAATCCAAATCTCCGATACTAAGGATACTCCTCAGAAGATGGTAACACCTTTCCTCCTTAACTCTTTGTGTGGGAATCCGTTTCCTTAACTCTTTGTTTGGGAATCCCTTAATACTAACCACGTTATATATTTGTCCTTCAGGGTCGGAAGCGTGCTCCAAATACCGTAGCTGCTTCCCCTCAACCCTCAAAGAAAATGAAAGCCGTCTTTTCTTCAAAACCACAGGTATGCCCAGTATTTTGAAGTAGCATAGACTGTCCTTTCGACGGTCCTTAACATTCCTTGCTTTCAGGTTATGAAAGATGTACCGTCGGAGGACGAGGCTTCAGAGAGCAGTACCCATTCCCAAGTCTTTCCTTCAGTTCTAACTTCGATGCCTGTCACTCCGACGAAGAAAAAACTGATCATTCGCGTCAAGAAAACGGCCTCGAAGGCCATTTAGTCTAGTGAACAAACTGTTAGTCTTTTCGTCTCGACTCCCCCACACGAGGACTTGACTCCGACTCCTTCTCCCCAACCAACAATGCCTGAGGTACCAATAGTTTTTGTTGCCTAATTCAGTACCACTTTGCTAATGTTGACTCGTGGATTCTTTTTTCCAGGGACCCTCTGCTGACGAATTAACGACAACTCCTACCTGTCCAAGCCCTCTGAAACAAGAAGAGTTTCGAGGTCTTTCGAATGAATATATCAAGGGTCTCGACGCACATGCTGATGCGGATCTGGAGCCTTCGACAACTGTTGCTACTGATCTAGAAACCCAGGTTGAAACGGCTCATGAGACTTCAACAGCCGTTGTTAGCAATATGCCTAGGGAAGACGGTCTGAACTCCGACCAAATTTGGCAAAGTAATGGCCCCCGCAGCCCTCTTAGTCCTGCGGAGATTCTGTCCATGAGGGAAAAGAATCCAACTGAGACTTTGAGAAGGCTTCAAAAGCTTCGGCAAGTGTCTACTGACCCTGGGCCTTCTGCCTCCGTTCCTATACCTCCACCAGAAGTGAATGTCGTTGTCGACCTTAAGCTTTGACAACTTAAGTCCTACCTGTTTGAGAAAGAATTCTTGTTTGTGGTTGAAGAAGAATCTGAACTGGGGACTGATGTGCTCAAAATTATTGACGAGCTTTCTCAACATCCCATTCCTGATTCTCTATCCCAGTACTTGATCGAGTTTAAAGCTTTCTTTAGTCAGCTCAATAGGGATCTGACCCTTTGACATCATGCTGATTTCCAGATCAAGACCAAGCGGAATGAGATGAGGATGAAGTGGGATCAAAGTGAGCTTTGTGTGCAAAAACTGAACAACTTTAAGACCAAGCGTCGAGAGCGTCTCGACAAACATCAATCCTTCAACCAATAGATATCGACCTATCCGGCCCAAATAGATGAACTCATCCAGAAGATCGCCGCGGTCCAACAACAAAAAGCTGAGTTCGATGCGTCTGAGCCTATTCCCACACCAGACGTCATCGACCAAGAAGTTCGCTAAGGCATTGTCCACAGCGAAATGATCCTCAAGATCAAGGATAAGATTGCGCAGTTGGTCGAGAAGAAGGCTCGTCTGGACTCCCGGATCGCTTATGAGACAACCCTCTTAGAGGATTTTAAGTCTAGATTTCTACCCTAACGAATATCTTTTGGAATGATGTAATTATGAATTTTATGTTGGCCGTTTTATAAGCCGTTTTCGGCCTTTATTAATGAAAATTTTCATTTTCCTTTAATCTGAATCTCTTGGAGCATGGGTTTATATTTCTTCAAATAATTTCTGTTTACCCATAAGATTCGTCGATCCACACCTAACTCTTGAACTTCATAGGTATTATTTGTGAATGTTTGAATTACCTGAAATGGTCCCTCCCAACTTGGTGACCATTTTCCTAGCGTTCGGCCTCTTCGATCCATAGGTAGAATCACTTTCCACACGTAATCGTTCACCACAAAGTTTTTCCTTTTGACCTTTTTATTGTATGCTTTGGCCACTCGTGCCTTTTGTTGCATTAGCACGTCTAAAGAATTTAACCTTTCTTCGTCTAAATCGACCGTCTCGTCGAACATCCTACTCCAATAATGCTCTGATGGAATTTAGCTTTGTCGTTGCACTCTTATGAACTGCAAACAGATTTCCACCAGCAATACAGCATCATGGTCAAATGTAAGCTGAAAAGGCGTCGACCATGTTGCCTCCTTGGGTGACATTCGACAAGCCCATAGAACTTGATCCAGCGTCTTGTGCCAATTCTTAGGTTTCTTGGCGACGTGTTTCTTGATTATCCCGATGATCACTTTGTTCGCAGCCTTGACTTGTCCATTGGCCTGGGCATAGTAAGGTGTGGAAGTGACCAATTTGAACCCTGTTTCAACTGCGAAATCTTGTACTTTTTGTCCTACAAAAACCGACCCTTGATCCGTCGTGATAGTTTCGGAGATTCCAAATCTATAAACAATATGTTGTTGAACGAACTCTATCACGGCTTCCTGGTCGACTTTTACCAGTGGTGTGGCCTCTATCTATTTTGTGAAGTAGTCAACTCCTACTCGGATAAACTTTTGCTGCTTTGACGATGCCGATCGAATTTCTCTTATAACGTCCAACACCCATCCTTAAAACGACCAATAGCTGGGGCATGTTGAACATTATCATGCTTCTGACACTCCTGGTACCCCTTAGCGAAGTTGATGCAATCCTTTAACATGCTTGGCCAATATACACCATGTCGGAACAATCGCCATTTCATCTTCTGGTCCGCCTGATGAGCTCCACAAGTACCATTATGAACTTTTGATATGGCTAGATATGCTTCTGTCTCACCCGAACATTTTAGCAACATGCCCTCAAGAGTCATTTTCAGTAACTCGTTGCCCATAAGGGCACAGCTCAGAGCCCTATACTTGACTTTTCTGTCGGTGGCTCCAACTGGGTTTTCTAAGTACTCTACAATTGGCTTTTTCCAATCTAACCTTGTCATGTTGTCGATGTCGAACACTTCCATGCAGCCCAAGATTTTGTCCACAACATCAGTCCCACTAACCTTTGAAGTCACTACACCAGGCGTCTGTACGAGGTTTGACACCACCTTTCCCCTAACTTCGACGAAGTCTCTTAGCTTGTCGCTTAAAACTTTGTAACCAAAGGCAATTTGGGCCAACTCATTGGCCTCTTGTTTTCTATCCTAGGCACGTGTTCGATGCTGACGACTTTGAACCGATTCAGTAACTGGTTCGCTACCACGAAATACAACAGCAAATGTTCTTTGATGCACATGTACTTGCGTGTGATCTGCTTGATCACTAGCTCGTAGTCACCCTTGATTTCAACTCTCTTTGTCCCCAAATCTTTCAAGATCTTGAGGCCGGTAATTAGGGCTTCATATTCTGCTTTGTTGTTGGAGCATTTCTCGTCTACCTAACATTTGAACTTAGTCGGAATTCCCTTCAGGGATTTTATTAGGACTCCGACGCCAGTTCCGATCTTATGGTTCGACCCGTTGAAGTACAATTTCCAAGGGTCGGTGTTGACCATATTTACTACTGGCTCGATGATTGCACGGTCTACAATAAAGTCTTCCACAATTTGACCTTTCATGGCCCTTAGAGGCACGTAGGTCAGAGAGAACTCAGTTAACGCGAGTGCCCACTTCCCAATTCGACTATGTAAAATAGATTTAGACAACATATGTTTAATAACATCGAAATGAGACAAAACATAAACATCAACTGGTTTTATATATTGCTTTAATTTCATACATTAGAAGTACAAGCATAGGCACAAATTTTCAATCATAATGTACCTAGTTTCAGCATCTATTAAGATCCAACTGAGGTAGTAAATGGCTCTTTCGACTCCACTATCATTCTCTTGAGCTAACATACTTCCTATGGTCGAATCAGATGCAGCAATATATAACTTCATATTTTAATTTCTAGGGTTAAATACACAACCCCCCTGTAATGTTAGCGAGTTCTCATTTTAGCCCCTGGTAAAGTTTTTTTTAAAAACCCCCTCATCTTAGTTAGATTCCCTCACTTAGGCCCCTGATTGCTATATTACAGCAAAGATTTTTTCATATTGCCTGTGTGGCAGTCCACGTGGCATTTTTTTTTTAAATTCCATGTGGATTTATTTTAATATTATACTTTTTTTTGTAAACATTATTAATTATGTATTATATTTTATTAAATATTATAATTTTATTTTTAATTTTTGTTTTTAATTATTTTACTATTTTAATATATATTTTTATTTTCAAATTTCTTCTTAAAAATTATTTACATTGGGCTATTTCAGTTAAAGCCCAATATCACTTCCAATTCAACTCACCACTCAAGTTTTGAATTATAGTGTGGGAAAAAGCTATATAAAGACTTTATTTTCTTTATAAGTGGTCGATGTAGGACAATAACAAAACATAGAGCTGCATCTTTCTGTAGCTCCTCAGGTAAAGAAGCTTGTTGGTGAGAAAGTTGATGATGGACAGATTCTTCTTCATTTGATGTGCTACCCATATCTTTCTGGATGGTAACCCACCAACCAACCAAACTATATCTTTCCGAATTATAATCAAAATGATGATGATGATTTCATCTCTTGATCAATCTTCATTGTGCAAAAATCCAACCTCACAAAGCTAAGAAAATCATCATTAATCCAATTAAATTTTTCCATGAATGGATTATTCAGTAATAGTGGAGGATAACTTTCAATAGAATCTTTCCAAACATTGGTATCAGATAAATCTCTCATCACTTCCCAAACACAATTGTTACACTTAAAATTAGCTCAAAGACTAATCATCAAAATCTTGTCACCTTTTTTAAGTCTCTTTTTTGTTTCCATATAACCTAAAACATACCATATTCCACTAAATGATGTATTACCCCAACGATGAAGTGTCATTCTAGTTGGTTCAAGATCATACTCATTCAACATTAAACCTTCACCAACTCCATCAATAACTGCTCTACCACCTGGATGAACACAAAAATGTTCTATTCCATTTTTCAGTTGAATTTTCTTGATACCGTTGTGTAGCGAAACTGTAAATAACCATACCAGTTCCCAAAGTGGGAGAATCATTGGAACTATTCTCTGCAAATTTAATGTTAAAGCTTGTGCAGCACAGTTAACAAGACTTTTGGTTAGTCGAGCGCCTTCAAAACCTTCTTCATCTTCCAACATAATTTTGTTGATTATTATATTACCACATGCACTAATTTTGAAACACATACCTGGCACAATCAATTATATTACTGAAGAAATTGTTAAATGCAGTACAAATAAAGAAGATGTGGGTAGCATATCAAATGAAGAAGAAGATATGGGTAGCACATCAAATGCAGTAGTATGTTTTGTTGTTGTCCCACATCGACCACTTATAAAGAAAATAAAGTCTTTATAAAGCTTTTTCCCACACTACAATTCAAAACTTGAGTGGTGAGTTGAATTGGAAGTGATATTAGGCTTTAATTGAAATAGCCCAATGTAAATAATTTTTAAGAAGAAATTTGAAAATAAAAATATATATTAAAATAGTAAAATAATTAAAAACGAAAATTAAAAATAAAAATATAATATTTAATAAAATATAATACATAATTAATAATGTTTACAAAAAAAGTATAATATTAAAATAAATCCACATGGAGTTTTAAAAAATAAAAAATGCCACGTGGACTGCCACACAGGCAATATGAAAGAATTTTTGCTGCAATATAGCAATCAGGGGCCTAAGTGAGAGAATCTAACTAAGATGAGGGGTTTTTTTTTTTTAAAAACTTTACCAGAGGCTAAAATGAGAACTCGCTAACATTACAGGGGGGTTGTGTATTTAACCCTAATTTCTACTAGGAGGTAATAAAATAGGAGGCCTGGTGAGGTACTCTTTGATGGTGTCGAAAGCCATTTACTGCTCTTGCCCCCAGTGAAAGTCACTCTCCTTCTTGATTTTTAGTAGTGGCGAGAAAACCTTCGTCTTGCCGCTTAAGTTCGATATAAACATTCTCAATAAATTGATCTTTCCCAACAAAGACTGCAGTTGTCTCTTCGTCGAGGGAGACTTGAGATCCAAGATTGCCTTCGTCTTATTCTGATTGATTTCGATGCCTTTTTTGTGTACTACGAACCCTAGGAAGTCTCCTGCATGTACACAGAAAGTACATTTTGGTGGATTCATTTTCAATCCATATTTTCTCATTCTTTCAAAGGAGCGTCGAAGATGGTCTAAATGACCATTGTCAGATGAATATTTTACTACGATATCATCAATATTCACCTACATAAAAATCTCTATAAATCATGAAACATAGCGTGCATAGCCCGTCGATACATTGCTCCAACGTTTTTTAAACCGAATGGCATGAAAACCCATTCATAGGTTCCCAAGGCCCTCGGGCATCGAAACCCCATTTTGGGCACGTCGTCCTCTGCTATAAAGATCTGGTTATAGCCAGAATATCCGTCGAGAAGACTGAGGTATTCGAAACTCGCGGCCGAGTCGACTAGCATCTCTACTACTGGCATCAAATACTCGTCTTTTGGCGTCGCATTTTTCAGATCCCTAAAGTCTATACAGACTCGAAGCGTACCATTTTCCTTAATAACGGGTACAATGTTAGCCAACCATTCGACGTACCTTGCAGTTTTGATGAACCAGCTTTTGAGTAACCTTTCGATTTCTCGCTTAATCTTCATTGTGACTTCCGGTGTAAACCTTTGAGGATGTTGCTTTATTGGCCTTTTTCCTGGTTGAATTGGCAATCGGTGTTCTACCACACTTTGACTCAGACCAGGTATCTCGCCATAATCCCAGGCGAAGCAATCTTTATATTCTTTCAACAACTCGACTAACTTCACCTTCATGTTTGGCTTGACTTTGGTGTTGATATACGTCGGCCTCTTCGTAACCCCATCTCCAAGGTCTATTTCCTCGAGAGTGTCTTGTGCTTGCATCCTTTGTATTTCATTCAACAGGTCTTTCTGAAACTCCAAGGTCTCTTCATCGTAGATACAATCGAGCCTCCGGCTTTCTGAAGCTTTTGTCTGGCATTAGTGACCATTTTCAAATTCTTCGTGTTTGGCCTCGACAGCCAAGTTTTTTAGTTCTTCAGCTTCTAATGATGCGATCCTCTTGTTTTCAGCCAAATAGGCCAAAATTTGAGCCAAGCTTTCTGACTCACTAATCATCTCCACCGACCTCGTGCCACCCCGTAGGTGGATTCACCTCTTTAGGTGTCATCGCCTCTTCAGCGTCCCATATAAATCCATAATCTGGATCTAAACTCAGGAACCGGTTTGGGTTTTCGGCAGAGGCGTAAACTTCTGACTTGACATAACATGGGGCGACATTAGCTAAATGTTGGTCGAAAGACTTCTTTGGGCCCTTCGCTTCATCCATCTTGTAGTAACTTTGGTCGGCTTCAATGTTTTCGATGATGTCATCCTTCCTTCAAATGATTAATCTCTGATGCAAAGTGGAAGACACTGCCCCAATTCCATGGATCCACTCGCTCCCCAATAACAAATTGAAATTTGCCTTGGAGTTTATCACCATGAACAACGTCGACACGGTGGTCGTACCTACTTCCAATTCAACCTGAATCACTCCTAGGATGTTGCTGGTCTTCCCTTTGTAGTTGGAGAGGACCATATTATGTTGCCGAAGGTTAGCATCGCACTTCCCCATCTTCTTGATCAATGTGTGAGGCATAAGATTGACAGTCGCCCCACCGTCGACAAATACCTTGTTTACTGGCATCCCATCGACTTTTTCCCTTATGAACAAAGGCTTAAGATGGTACATCATCCCTGAGCTAGGCTTCTCAAATATGGTTTTTTGTTCCTCTACCACTCCTTTATTCATCACATAATAAAATAATGGCTGGTCTTCGCTATTTTCGTTTGGCTAAAAATCTTCGCCGACTTCGGAAACCTTTGACACTCTATCATACTCTACGGGTAATACTGACACGATCACACAGTTGATGATAAAATCTTCACCATAGGTATCATCAACCATCTCATCATCTAGAGAAGGGATGTATTTAGGTTCCTCATCTGATTAGGGAGTGTACTCTGGCTCTTCCTCCGACTGGGGAGTATATTCTGGTTCTTCATCATATTGGGGAGTGTACTTTGGTTCTTCCTCCTTAACCGACGGAGCATACTCCGTTTTCTGGGTTGAGACGACCTACTTTTCTCCTGAAGGCTCAACCGTCATGGAGAACGTTTGCTTTTCCACGATTCTTTGTTTCTCGACTAGCCTTCCTCTTAGGTCATCTCTCCTCTGCCCAAAGGTCTCGGCGGCTTTAGGCTGCAACGTCGAAACCACCCTTCCAGCTTTCTTATTCCTCTGGTACCGCCTCCACTGGGTCCTGGTCATGGGGTTCTTCCCTTTGTAGTTGGGAGAAACCACATATCCTCTGGGCCGAGGCCTCTGTTCTGGCCTATTAGCTTCTACCCCCAAGTTAAGCACCCTCTATTTTGGCCTTTTGCTCCCTTTCTGATTCACTTGTTCCACCCATTTCTCTCGTGGAGTGTTGGAATGGGAAATAAAGGTTTTGGGGCGCATCTGTGGGAACTGCCTCTGGAATTCTTCATTTCGCTATGGTGCCCTGATGTGGTGTTTTCGCAAGTATACAAATCGCGTCAGAGTAATATAAAAGATTATCGATCCCACAAAGATCAAACGTCAATCTATCGATTTCTATCGTTACGATGTTTATCTAAGGCAAATCAATCGGGAGTTCGTGAGTGCACAGTAAAAGCAGAGTAAAGTACGAAGATATAAAATTCAATAAACAACAGGCTTGAATGTAATTCACACAGTCAGATAATATTCCAAATGCTTGTAAATAAAACTACTTGTGGGGTAATGTTTTCTACTTATGAAAAGAACTAATTTAACGGGAACTGTCGCTTTCGCGTAATCGGAACCGAGTTTATCCCTTAATCGAACCCTCTTATTGTCACTTATAAAAAGGCGCGCATTGCGTTAAAGTAATAAACCTATTTTTAAGAAATATAGTTTCTTGACTCAGTTGAAAAGTATTTTGACTTGGAACTTTTAACAAAAAGAGGTTCATACGAACCGGACTTTAAACCCATAAACGCGTCCGAAAATAGTTTTAAAATCGTTTTTCTAAAGTATTAAAAACTCCTACTTAACTGGACAAAGCTCTTTCGCTTCCTTTGAACAGTTAAGACTAACCAGGTTTAATTAAAGGTTGGACGGCTTTCGATCTTACCCAACAGAAATAAAGTACAGAAAACTTGTGTCAAAAATCAAAATAACCCCTAAGCATTTCTATCGACACATTGTATGGAATATTACTTTAACTATGATCCTTACATTCTAACCTTTAAGATTTAGCCGGACATGGAAATGTAAATAGACATGTTGAAATAGATCATGTTAAAGTAAAGCGAGTGCGAGAAATAAAGAAAGTAAAGCGAGTGCGAGAAATAAAGAAAGTAAAGCGAGTGCGAGAAATAAAGAAAGTAAAGCGAGTGCGAGAAATAAAGAAAGTAAAGCGAGTGCGAGAAATAAAGAAAGTAAATGTTGAACTTGTAAATGAAACCTGCTCCAAATCGGAGGCTTTAAATCTGGTACAACTGGAAATAAATGACTGGAAATGAAAATGGAGGCAGGATTAACTTCTACCAGAGTGCTCCAAACTCGATTACAGACTCGATCAAACAGTGTGATAACTCCCCGATGTGAAGAGTTTATCACTTTACAATATTGAAATATATGGCTTGAGTTCTGAAACTAAGCTTGGATGCTCCAAAAGGATTCAGAACTCGTCTATTTATAGCCTAGGAAAATAACATGGAAGGACAAAAGTGCCCCCCAACTTCTTTTGGGAGGGAAATCAAACGACATAGGTGGCGCCCGCCATGTGAACCAAGAGAGAAAGAAATGGAGATCGTGGCAGTTGACAGCAGTTGACTCTTATCCAAGTCATGGCCTACCCTATGGCGCCCGCCATGGTGGATGCCGTGTGTACAATTTCCTCAAAAACTGGTTTTCTTGCTCGTTTTTCTTCATTTCTTCACAAGGAGCTCTGGAAATACAAAGAACCTAAAAACAAAACAAAACACAAGCATAACACAAGAAAATGGCAATAAAATCCTAAGAAACATGTGCAATCCGAGTCAAATATGCAGTGTGATTCAGTGTTATCATGCCCCCTTGTTGTCGAACACAAACCTTGGGATGGAAGCACTTTGGCCTTCCGACGAATTTTCCCGTCCAGCTTCATAATCCTCAACGGCCTTTTTGTCGAAGGCAGCATTACATCTTGGACACAACACATCCTCTGACCCTCTTACTCTGCACTTCTCTTGGAAGTCAACCAATCCTTCTCCGGCGGTAGGGTAAACCGCCTTCAATGCATCCTCAACTCTTGAGTCGAGACCCTCAGTGGTCTCAACCATCAGGCACTCCACAGATTCAGCAGCTACACCTCTGTCGAGACTTTCAGTAGCCTCGACCATTATGCAGTCAAATGGTTCTACATACAATGCCTCTTCCACTTTTAACGGATCTGTATCCACTTGTATCTTCGGCTTTTCGCCAAATTGGAGTCTGCCCTCTTTCAACACTTTTTACACTAAATCTCTGAAAAGAACACATTGAGAAGTTTTATGACCAAAAAAGTTATGAAATTTACAGAATCCCCTTTTTTCTTTTGCTCTAATGGGGGGTTTTTCAAACCCTGGTGCTTAATAATTTGCCCATCTTTGACTAGTAAATCAAATATTTCGTCACACTTAGTTATATCAAACGTATATGTTTTTGCAACGAATTTATCTATTTTTTCGGTATCAACCAGATTTTTCCCGTTCGATGGTTTTAGTAATTTGCACGTGTATGGAGGCCCTGGCTTGAGATCAGCCACGTTAACTTCACTCTCGTCGACGAGGTCTTCGTCGTTGGAGGAATATGCTTTGGCCGTGATGTAGGATACTTTTTCTTTCTTATGCTATTTACTCGTTTTGGCATTCTCAGGCTTCTCAGCCTTCAGCCTTTCGAGTTGTTGAACTCTGTCGGCCCGCTGGGCCATGTCTCTAAGGTACTGCGTGTCTAGCTTTTTCCTAATAGAATAGTCTAGACCGCCGACCGCTATTTCGACTAGCTCATGCTCAGGGACTTGAGTGAAGCATCTTGCTTTCAAAAGTCTGAACCTATTGAGGTATTGGTCAATCGACTCAGAGTCCTTGCGTTTTACGCTGGCCAATTCCTTCAAGCTTATTTTCAACTGTCCCATGTAGAACTGTTCATTGAACAGTCTCTCCAATTGCGCCCATGTATGGACGGACTGTGGAGGCAACGTGGTAAACCAAGTAAATGCATTCTTTGTGAGGGAACTTGGGAAGTATTTCATTTTCAAATCCTCATTATTCGCTATGTCACCAGCTTCGGTTTGGTATCTAGCGGCATGTTCGACGGTCGACTCCTCAGTGTCTCCAACGAACTTTGTAAACTTTGGCACCTTCCATCCCCTTGGTAATTCTGTTTGTACAACAAAATTTGGCAATGGAGACAAGTAGGTTGGCCTCTGCAAGCTAAGATTGACACCATTGCGAACCATGATTCGCTCGACGATGGCTTCTAGGTTTTATTCCCCACCCGTTGCATCTTGTCGAACCTGCCTGACTACCTGGTCGGGGTCTTGGTTCCTATTAACCAGCACGACGGGAGGCCTTTGAGCCACCCTAGGTATTCGCTCGACCACATAGCGTTCTTGCTCAACAGTCTCGTCAAACCTCTCTTCGTGTCAGACTGGCGTCTCTGGTCGAGGTGGGGTCTTCTGTCGAGGTTGGTCCCTAGGAGCCCCCAAAAGTTCCCTATCCTAGTCATTTGAGTTGCTAGTTATTGGTAACTCTGGGTCAAGTCTTGAATTAAAGGTCCTAATATGGTTCCCATTTGCTGAGTCAGCATGTGGACCATTTCGTGGTTACTCTCGTCCATCTGTTGTCTCATGACTGCGACAGAACTGGACGTAAAAGTCGGGATTGCCGGAGGCAGAAATCCCAACCCTGCGGTTCGACTATATTGGTTACCCAACGGTCCCAATAAATGATAAGGTGAAAACACCGAGGATGAGCCTTCGCCAAACATCGAACCACTCCCATGCAGGCTTGCCATTACGTGTGTAGGCATTCCAAAGGTCCTTTCTCTACTATACATGGGTAACGTGAAACTGGGCATAAATGGCCCTGATGTTTCATCCACCGTCGGTCTTATCCCCTCGCATCGACGTGGTGACGACGTCGGTCCACTATGAGCGGTCGAATCCGCAACCATAGTGTTAGAACCCACGTTGGTGGTTTCCGACACGAATCTGCTTCCTCCTGAGGAGAACTCCTCATTCGAACTTGTACGCTTTGGTTCTACCATCTTACCAGTATGCAACAACATAAATCTAACACGACGCGTCCCACCGGGTGTGCCAATTTGTTCGCACGGGATTTTCGGCGAATAACCGCTAGCCTCTTATTAAAGTTTACGTGCAGGATCGGCTACAGGAATCCTAGACTATGTGTTAAATGTATGTTGACGTTTCAGTTTTTTAGGTATGAATAAAAGGTAGATGAACAGTTGCGTTAAATCAAATAACAAGGAAAGTACAATAAAAAGGGAAAACAACAAACAAAGGAAAATAAAAACTTGTAAAGTAAATTTCTTAATCTAGAATACAAAGGTGGACGCATGCATACATTCTGCAGAGTTTTGCTCATTTCTCTAACACTAGTACTTTGAGTGTATTCTCCTAATGCAACAAAATGCAACCTAAAACTGAAAACAATTCTTCCTTAAATAGGCAAAAGAGTGACGGTTATTCTTATGCTTCACAATCCATGCACTGCCACGTGTCCCCCACGTTCATTCACTACCTTGGTAACCCCCCATGCTTTTATTTGCTCCAAGCTTGTCCATTCGCCTGAAGCCCTTGGAATTCCTTCGACTTTGACTGAAATGCTTCTCTGTCGAGTTCGCTTTAACGCCCTCTCCGACGGACCCGCTGTCGAGGTTGCTCCTACATGGCCTTTTGCACAATTCTTTGTCGACCATACTCTTGTATTCTTGATCGAAATTTGTCAGCTAACGCACGCGCGCACACACACAGCGATGATGCTTCTTTCCCATAACACTAAAAGTGTTTTCAGTTATTGAATATTTTTTTCTCTTCACCTCTTTGTTGTTAGTGATTTATCGAATAACTTTTTCCTTCACTCATTTTCGTCCCTCTGTAAATTTATTAATTTAGAAAAATTTGTCTCTTTAAAGAAACTATTATTCATTTAATAATAAAGAGTGGTAAAAGTGTCATCGTCCATTCGAAAGTTATAGTGATCTTAAACTATATTGAATGATTTAAGTATCATATGAACAATTTTTTTAGAACGAATCCTACAATATTGTAGAAATTCGATACAAATGTAACTGATCTATTTTACTTTTGGGGGCATCATGGCTAATAGTGTGCTTGTACAATTTGAAACAGAACCATGAAACGTCTTAAAGTAGCAATATGGTCTCTAACTCATTCAAGTAATTTCTTTAGTGATTAAAAAATCTTTTTTAATTGTTTTTTTTAATATTATTGCAACAATTTAAGATGTTTCCTCATGTCATGTCTACTAAAGAAATTATTGGCCCTACTTATCTTGTTCATGACTACAACAAATTGTTTTGGCGTAAAGGGATTTATTTCAAAAGATGACAACAAAATATGTTGTTTTTCTTAATAATGAAAAATTTTACTTATGTTTCGAAGGATGAGATCCATATAGTTTTGACTGATGAAGAGTGGAGATGGATAAAAAGGCTAAAAAAAATACTCCTTTAAAATGAAAATGATTACCTCTGTAAGAATTTTATACTCAATGGTCTAGCTGATGAATTGTATGATTATTACATAATTTGTAAAGTTTGGCAAGCTCTAAACATGAAGTACAAGGAAGCTGGATAAAAGCATATTGTGAGTTAGAGATGACAATGAATAGGGTTTGGGGAAGGAACTATATTATTCATTTTCAAGTTTGAAAAAATTCTCGTACTTGAGTTCATACCAGTGTGTACACCAACCTTTATACCCTTACTTGTATTTTATGGGTACTTAAGTTTCTGCAATCCGTATCCATTATCCGCAGTTCTAGTAGAAATAAATCTATCAATTGAAAAATATCATATTATTTTAAATTTTTGACGAAATTATAAAAAAAAACAAAGATTTTACTGTTAAATTGTGAAATAAACGAACACTTATATTAAAATGTGATAAGTTTAATTGTGATGTATATTTTTTAAAGAGATATACATACATCTTTTATACGATGATATAAATATAAGAAAATCTTGTACCTATGACATTACTCTTTTGCCCATCTCTCTCTTTTTTCCATGTCTGCATTTTAAGGGCAATTTAAGTCTTTTCACAACCACATCCTAATGCTACAACCAGTTCCTTTGATTTACAACTAAATTCAAGTATTTTAATATTATTAACTCCTCCTTTCATTGTACCTACCTTTATGAAGTATCAGTACTATTTGTCTCAACTAAACAAGCTACTTTTTTGTTTCAAACTATCTGTCTCAATCAACATAGTAACTTTAAGACTTTTCATTTTTGTGTAGGTCTGCAAACACATTGCTCAATGTGTTGAACTACTGAAGCTAAAACACTTCTACAAGCCAACAATCTTTCTCTCACACTCTCTCTCTCTTCTTCTTCCTATTCTCCTTCCTCTTCCTCAATGTTGTTTTGTTCTTTTGGTATCTCACTGAAGGAAGAGACACAAATGATCCTTAACCGCTACAAGATGCCATAGCCGCTGCAACTCACAACTCCGACAAGAATACCACAATCGCGGCTATCGGTGGGATTTCGTTTTCGGTCACATCATCACCATTCTCTTGGTTGTTTGCTCACCAACCTTTATTGAATAAGTCCTCTTTAATTATATATTTCTTTATTTGATTTTTTTAGATCTATGTTTTAGTTGCTTGCTATAATATTTGAACGGTATATTTCAACATAACGTTTCTATTTTTACTACATTTTTAAGTATTATGAAAGTGGTTTTGCTATTTTCAGGTTTGTGTTTTTTATATTTTGCATGGGTAATGGTTTATGGTTTCTCAGGTTTGTGTTTTTTTATAAAGGATCTGAATATGAACCTACATATGAAGATAAAGATGGTGATTGGATGTTAGTTGGAGATGTTCCATGGAAGTAATTTCTCTTTTTCTACCCTTTTAATCAATTGTGTGTGATTTATCTATAAACTAAATGAAATAAATTTAATAGAAGAATTATACTTTTATTTTTGCAGCATGTTTGCAACATCTTGCAAAAAACTAAGAATCATGAAAGGAACAGAAGCTAGAGGTGTTTGAAAACAAAAAAGTTAGTATGAAAAGTGTTTTGGTGTGAAGGGAAGAAAAAAACAAACAACCTTTCAGCTTGTATTTTCGGAAGAACTAATGAGTTTTTGAATCACTGTGGTGTATGTTATGCTATGTGTTATCATAAGCATGCCTATCTGAAGTTATGCTCTAAGGAAGGGAAATGGAAGATACAATGCAGTTTCTTAGTTTCCTCAAACATTAATTTTTTGGTTACTTTAGCATCCATGGAGGGATGCTGTTATTTCCACTGGTGGGAAATAATTTTAGTCTTTTAATCTCACTTGGTAGATTAGGCATTCAACTATCTGAATGATATTTACCTTTTTTTCAATGTACTTTAAGATGGCAAAATTGTGCATAAGTTTATTAATATTGTGTGATATACTTAATTATTATATGTTTGTAGTAGCAAGCAGGCTTGGGGTTTGCAGTACCGCCAGTCTTTTGCAGTGTGTGGTGGGGCAAAGCTTTTGGATATTGTTTGATTGAAGCTAAATTGATCATGATGTGGAGGATTTTGGAGCTCTTGGTATGAGTTATAGGGTGGGTTTTTTGATTGTTTCAGTGAGTGTAAACTTTAGTTTGAGTGCATTGGTGATGGTGGATTGTCTTCCTTCCAAATTTCATTGTGTAATCTTGGTCGTGTAGACATCAGGTGAAAATTGTTATCAGAATTATTTGTATGTTTCTTTGACATATCTTATGCCATTATCCTTTGATAATAAAATTTTGGCCTTCTCCAAAAAAAAAATTACTATATGTTTGTTTGGAAATCAATCTACTCACCGCCACCACACGTACCATAAATGGTAGCTACGTGATATTTAAAAGCTATAAATGGTACACTTTTCAGTCACTATTATAAGCAATTTTTTTTTTTTTGATGTATCTAATTTATATACTCCCTCCGTTCCATATTATAAGCAAATTTTACTTTTTAGATACATTGAATAATTAATGTATCTGGTCTATATATAGACCAGATACATTAATTATTCAATGTATCTAAAATGTAAAATTTGTTTATAATATGAAACGGAGGGAGTATTGACTAAATGCATTAATAGTCAAATGTATTAAAAAAGTCAAATTTGCTTATAATAATGTCCAGAGGGTTTAGCTTTGAATGGACGTAAGTTTACAAAATTTTCACTGCAAAAACATAGCTTAGATTTATGTGACATAATTAATTATTAATTTCAAAGTTAATTTTTTTTCATCTCAATTTTACTATTTATTTTGAAACAATCTTTTATATGGATGTTTATTTTTTGTATTTTTTTTATAATTTAACTTTAATTAAAATAAATACAATTTATTCATTTGATTTTCAAGTATTTTATATATTTACGCTCTTAACTTGTGTTGTTTGAACACAAATTAGCATTATTCATAAATTAAATATTTTATCTTTATTTGGTTTAAAAGCTTTGTTACTAATTCAATTTATACATTTGAATGGAGAAAAAAACTATTGAATATCTACATTATATCTGTTATTAATTCAGTTTAATGCACTTTAATTGAGATTTTTTTAACATATATAATTAATATTAAATAATTATATTTGAATGTTTATAAATGTGTTAGAACATATATTTATAAGTATACAACTGAATAGTACCGTTACATTTGAAAATTAAAAATGTATTTAAATTCGTTAATTTAGTATATCATAATAAACTATTAAAATCAAACTTAATATATGTTAAGTTTGTATCTGATTAATAAAATATATTTTATTTTTTGTCAGAATTAATTTTAATTATTTCATTTATAATATTTATTTTACTATTCATTTTAAAATAAATATGTCTCTTATTTAAAATAGATACTTTTGCAATAACTATTGATAATAACTAGGGTCAATTCTTCATTAAATGTCAACTGCAACCTTTTACAGCTAGCCAATCTACTATCACTTTATGCAGGATTTGCTACAAGGTCATTTGCTTTTTTCAATGGCACATCCATATATATTGCACTTAAATAGTATTAGCTCCAGTGTTTTTTATAATTAAATAATCAATGTATTTAGTCTATAATGCAGATCAGATACATTAATTATTTAATGAATCTAAAAAGTTAAAGTGTTTTTTATAAAAAAAACTGGAGAAAGTATAATATTTCAAAATTTCTTGAATATTTTAATGATGACAGTTCATAGCTTACACTAACAAGACACTTTATTGTGTAAGATCCATTTATTTATGATATTGCATCAACTTTTTTTTATTGCACGGGTTATTATCGAATCATAATTTTTTTTTTATCTTTCTTTATTTCACAAGTCATTTTTTTTATGATTATTTAATAAAAGTGAGATTATATAATTATTTTTCAGTTTACAATTAAATAATTAATTTCAATTTTACAATAAAAATCAATCAACAAACAATTCAATTTCACTGCAACAAATAATAACTACGCTATATTTAGGTTCTTGAAAAAAAACATCACACTTTAGTAGGTATATAAAGTGTGTCTATTTCAATCAATGTTTTAAAAACCGGACCGGGCATCAAACCGGTGAGGGTACTGGTTCACTGGTTTATCGGTCGAACCACTGGGTCATTGATCGAACCGCATGACCAAACCGGATAACTCGATTGAATAAATCTGTCATTATAATAGGTATAAAACTGGTAAAACCGGTCGAACTGGATGATTCAGTCTCTAAAAAATTATAACTGACACTTAAATTTTTTGAAAATATCATATCATAAATTCACAAGTTCATAATTTAAATTCAAATTTTAAACAGTCTAATTGTAAAGTATTACACATAACAATAGTACAAAATAACAAAATATACTTGCAAACAAAGTCTAATTGCATCATAAATTCATAATCTAATTGAATAGTTTATAACAAAATAACACCAATCAATGTCTACTAATTTAGTTCCAAGGAGGTAAAATAATTTCAATGTTGGGATTTTCTTCTCCAAGATCAAAACCATCTGCAGCAAAATCAACCGCATCCGCAACATCTTCTCCATCAATGATATCATTACGTTGACTGTTTTCTCCAGAATTAAGTTGTGCATCATCCTCATCATCAACCTCATCCAAATTTAATTGATCTATAACAAAATCAATTTAGAGAGTTTAGCAATTGACATATAGTAATAAATTAACATAACAAAATTGTAATTCACAATAACTAATATCATACCAATATCATTTGAAACAGGTTCGATTGTCATACTAGCAAGATCTTTGCGTAGTGCTTCCACTTCCTCAATAGTTAAGAATGGTGGTGAATCCTCCAACACCCAATTAGAATGATCACCAAGTGTTTCAAAATTGATAGGATCATAATTTTGTTTCTTCTTGTTCCTATAAATCATTAACCATAATATCAAACATAGAACTAAACAAATTATAACGATTAATTATTGAAGTTATAAGCATATTCTTATTTGTAAATGTAAATTTGTAAATGAAATCACAAATAAATGCAAAAATGATTTCAAGTACATAAGTTATATACTCACTGCAAGAAATACTATCAAATAAATTTATTAGTAATATAAGGTGCCTTTGTTGTAAAAAATTGACAGAAGTAAGAGCTACAACAAACAATAAATCTGCCATATCTATAGTATAACCATATATCAATCATCATTTAATAATTAGTGGAAAATAATTAGTAATGGTTCATATACTTCATAATGAATAAATATTTTTATTAGTAATAGAAACCTTGGTTTTGATGATGAGGTTAATTACTCCATCAGTACCGAATAATAACATAAAAAATTGATGAACTTCTTCTCACTACTAGTATCACCATATATCAATCATTGTAAAAAATTAAACTGAATTTCACAGACCAACTAACATAACATAATTAATCTCTTAACATCCAAACTTAACAGTCCTTGACAGATCAATTCCAGCTCAGCAAACTAACTCTTAACAGATTTTGAAACTAACTTTAACTAACTAATCAACATAATTACTCAATTAACAGAGTCCAAAAAAGAAGAACCAAATGCGGATGTAAATAGAAATAAGGGGGCAATACCTATTTTGTAGCCGTAAGTTATAACGAACAAAGACGAGATCATTAAGCTTTTGATGCTCCAACCTATTTCTTTTTTTTTAATGAATGTGCTCAAACACACTCCAATTTCGTTCACAACCAGATGCACTACAAGTTTGGCTCAAAATTCGAATAGCAAGCATTTGCAAATTGGGCGCTTCAGTTCCATAAGTTTCCCACCATTGATCTAGAACAATGCATGTGAAAAAATTAGAAAATATTTTTAAATACATATTGACATTATACTAAAATCAAATGCATAAAGTTTATCATGTAATTTTACCTGGCAAAACTTCATCTCGGTTTTCTACGGCTGTTGTCCTTCCAAAACTACCTTCACAATTTTTGAACGAGCTCATCTCAGTAGTTAATTTAGTTCGCAAGTCCTTACTATCATAAGCATACTTTTCAATGACATCCAAAAGGCCTTGGGTGGTGGACTTGTTTTTTTTCATATTCTAGATTGAATCTACAAGATGGATTTAACCAATAACCAGCAGCATGAAGATTTTTGCGAAGTTGTGCATCCCAACGGTTATCCAAGATCTTCAAATAAGGCTCTACTTTCAGCTTATTTCTTCTAAACCTCTTCTCAATCTCCTCTCTTGCTTTATACATAGCTCGATAGAGATATCCCATAGCCGGTTTATCTTCACTATCAACAATACGCAACACACGTACAAGAGGCTTTGTAATTTTCACTATGTCAGCACATGTAGACCAAAAGCTCGAGTCTAAGACTTGTTCCACAAATTGCTTTGCCTTGACATCTTTGGAATAAGTTGTGGTTGTCCACTCCTTGGATGTTACCATGGCTCTTAGTGCATCTTTATGAGACAAAAGACTCTGCAATGCAATGAAATTAGTAGCAAAACGGGTTGGAGCAGGACGAAGTATTTCTCTTCCACCTGTATTTTGTCTCATCAAATACAATGCAAAACAATGATTATATATGAATTTGGTAATTTTTGAAGCATGTGACACTGCCCCACTTACTTCCTGTAATTTCCCCTTGTCTTGCAACATTAAATTAATACAGTGTGCTGCACAAGGAGACCAATACAACTTAGGAAATTCCTTTTCCAACAACTTTCCAGCAGCAACATAATTCGCAGCATTATCCGTAATGATCTGAACAACATTTTCCGGGCCAACATACAACACTACTTCCTTGAAAAGCTTAAACAACATGTCTGCAGTTTTAGAAGCACCAGAGGCATCAACAGACTTTATGAAAACAGTTCCTTTGGGGCAATAAACTAAAAAGTTAATAAGAGTTCTCCTACAACGATCAGTCCACCCATCAGCCATAAGAGTACAACCTGTATCCTTCCAAATAGAACGATATTGCTCTATCTGTATCTCCACATCATCAACCCACTTATTTAACAAATTACCACGAAGGGCATGCATAGTAGGAACTTTATATCCGGCACCCATGCAACAAAGAGCATCAACTGCAGGTTGAAAATAAGGTGAATTTGCAGCATTGAAAGGAATAGACGCATCAATAAACCACTTTGCAATAGCAAGATCACACTTTTCTACCACTTCTTTACTTTGCATCACACTTTTTAAAGTAGGCTGAGCTCCCGGAGTTGTTCTGGGTAAAAAATAAGTACCAATGCGAGTGCATTCTTTTTAGATGCACCAATTCGTGGGTTCGCTTGTAATTGCAATTCATCCCCCTCCGCAGTAAATGACTCGCTTTCAGCCACATCTACAAATTTTCTTTTCTTGCTCCGCTCATTAATATGTTGTTTCATCTGAAAACGAATTTCAGCAGAAACTGACTTACAAACTTCAACATTTCCTGCTACTCCAGCCAAATGTTGCTTTACCCTATGAATTCCACCTCCACCAAAAGCTTTGTGACAGTAGATACAAACAAGGGATTTTCCATCAGGACTTTTAGTACAATGTGCCCAAGCTATATCAGTCTTTCCTCTAACATTATTTTGAACTAAACTATGACCGGAAGATGCTACTTGTGATGGTGGTTGTGATGATGGTGTTTCAGAAGATGCCATTTTCCTGTAAAACAGTTCAAAATGTAAGTTTTAAAAATGTAAGAAAACAATAGTAGTATAATCAATTACTATTATAACCAGAATTCACTCAAATAAATTAGAAAAAAACTTTTAATAATCATCTAAAGTATGAGATGATACAATACAAGGATTCATCTCGTTGCAACCACATTATCACCACTTCTTCTTTTTTTGAAAGGCAAAATGAACTCAAATTAATTGAAAAAAGGCATATTAAATGCCCAAAGGAAACACCAGTTCCAAAACAAATACAAACACATACAACCATAGTTGTAAATAACAATCAAAAAGTAAGTTCTAAAAGTAGTGGAGATGATTCTAATTAAGACAATCAAGGCTTCAATTGAAGAAAGATTCATCAAAATTGGAAAAATTCATTGCTTTATTTCCTCTGCATCTAAATCAATAGCAAAACAGAAAATTCAAGAGTATTTTTATATGATTAATTGTCAACATGCCAACAATGTTGAAACATAACTCTCTGTACTAGCACTGTTCCATATCTCTAATAACCACATTTAAGCTCTATTAACTACAGTCCAACTTATTACATTGCTTACTTACATGTGTTTAATAACTTTTCTTAGCTTATTGCTCAAACAAAGCAGAATAGAACAGATAATTACAGCTTAAAATGTTATGCACAACAAAACTCATAAAACAATCAAGTGAATGTAGCACCAAAAACTAAGAAAATTTGAAGATGAGCACAACTTCTCAATCATAAGATACAATGGAATACGAACCTGAAAATCCAAGAAGCGATTTCCGGCTTGCGAAGGAGATGATGCGAAGGAGAGAAACGCTTATCCAAGAAGCGATTTCCGGCAGATCGTTTGCGATGAGAAACGGATGAGGAAGAAGCAATTTTGGAGTTCCTTTTCCTTACCCTAGCGATGCGTTTCCACTTTCTAATCTGTAGTTCTGCAAGTGCAATCTGCAGTTCATTTTTTTTTTCAATTATGAAAACTCAAACGACGTCGTTTTGAGGGAAAAAAAAAATAAAAAGCTTTTCAACCGCCGGTTCATATAACCCGCCGGTTCGCCGGTTTTACCGGTTCACATCGGTTTCCACCGGTCCAATGACGAGGGCGATTCGTTAAGTGAACCAGGCCGGCTAATGCTCCCGGTTCCCGGTCGGACCGGCCGGTCCGGTCCGGTTTTTACAACTATGATTTCAATATCTATTACTTTATCTCAATTTATTAAAATGTATCTATTTCAATTGTTGAAAAATAGATATTGGTAATAAAGTGTGTATGAATTTACAATTAATTGATTTTTATTATTAGAATAAATTGTGTCTATTTCCAATGTTGAAGCTGATATATATATATATATATATATATATATAAGAATTAAAAGCTAATATCTTAAAATAGATATACAATGTTAAATTATTTGATCCTATACAAACAAAAACAAAACCTCTTCTCTGTTTTATTTTTCTTCTTAGAAAAACCATTACATAAAATAATTAGACCATAACAATCTACACTTTTTAGAAATAGTCCATATCTTTTGATTTTAATTGATTTTTTTTCTTTAAATTAATAAATGCATAAATAATTTTTCATTACTCTATTATTTGAGTCCATATTTTTTATGTTTATCAACGATAGAAAACAACTTTTGAACAATTCAAAACTTATCCATAATATTAAAACACCAAATTAAAATAATTATCACGTGAACATGAAATTATTGATCAAAATATTGAATATTTACGGGAACATGAAGTTACTGATCAAAATATTGAATATTAACGGGAACATGAAGTTACTGATCAAAATATTGAATATTAACGGAAATTTGAAATTATTGATAGAAAATTTGAATATTAACGGGAACACGAAGTTACTGATCAAAATATTGAATATTAATGGGAACATGAAATTATTGATCAAAATATTGAATATTAACGGGAACATGAAATTACTGTTTAAAATATTGAATATTAACGAGAATTTGAAGTTACAGATAGAAAATTTGAATATTAACGGGAACACGAAGTTACTAATCAAAATATTAAATATTAACGGAAATTTGAAGTTATTAATAGAAAATTTGAATATTAACGGGAATACGGAGTTACTGATTGAATATTGAATATTAACGGGAACATGAAGGTACTGATCAAAATATTGAATATTAACAGGAGCATAGAGTTACTGAGCAAAATGTTGAATATTAACGAAAATATGAAGTTACTGAGCAAAATATTGAATATTAACGGGAATATTGAATATTAACGGAAACATGAAG
>JALAZF010001179.1:0-79051 GCA_022829125.1 Lathyrus tuberosus
TGATTGTAATTTTGTTTGATTTTAACTTGAATTTTAAAATAGGATTTTGGATTGTGATTCCTATCCTAGTCTCCCTCGTGCAGATTCTCAATTTTTTCTATTTTAAGAAATACTAATTTTAAAGGAATGCATAGAAAAATGGATAATACTTACTTTCGTCAGCATATTATCCAATCCTTAACCAACAAACTACCTATTTTCGTCAACTTAGTTTTTCCGTTTAAGATCGATTTAGGTACAATTACTAAAAAATGGAACTTTTTCAATTAAGTTTGAGACACTTTTGTAACCTTAAACTCAAATGTCTAGTATTTCTAATTCAAATACAAATTCACACTCTTTTAGTATGTGATCGATATCTAAGGATATCTCTACTTTTGTAGGTATATGTGTGTTTAAAATAGAAAACTAAAACAAAAATAGTATTTCTCATAATAAAAATAATTCACAAAGAACCTACATGTCGTTAGTCATTGGATAATCCTCATGATTCTATATTCTTATGGATCTACTCATACATAGTTTTAACGAAAGCCTACATGTTATTTGATAAAAGCATAAACATAATGATTTAATTATAATAGAAAATAAGAAACTTGGATTGCAACGAATTCTCATTACAAATTGCTCTAGAGAGACTTTTGATAACACCATAAAATTGAACTTGCTGAAAAATAAAGTGCAGAAAATTTCTAAGTGCTATAGTGAAAAATTATAGAGTGCTCCGCGTTTGTAAATCAGAGTTACAAGGAGTTATATATGCTTAAGTCCATTAATACCCCTCTTCATCTACCTATCTGTATCTACATAGGCCGTTGGAATACCAGAAGATAGAGAAGTCACATTTTTCTATTATAACCACATCACGCTAGTTTAGGTATTACTTTTCCAACGTTAAAAGAATTAGAGTGTAAATTTTGTTAGAGAGTATTAACAAACTCACCCTCGAAGTAGTGGAGAGATTTGAGTTCCCAACATTCAACAACTAAGCAAAGTATGAGGCTTTCTTTGCTAAAATACACATGGCTCTTGACATAGAGACCAACAAAGTGACAATTAAGTGATTTATATTTAGTTACATTAAAAATCAAAAGAGAGTATTAGGATAAGCACTTGATCATCACAAAACTCTGAAACATGAGATTGTTATTTTTAAAAAAATGAAAATGTTGTTATAAGAAAATCAAACATCTCAACCTTCCAAAAACTAGTGCATGTAATTCTTAAAAGTACGAAGAAGTTTTTCAAGATTTCCTATTGACGGAAGCAAGATGGACAATTGTGTAAATAAGGGGAAAAGAGGAATTATAATATGCTGACAAGCCTCTAGTTGAAGCTCATGATCCTAAAGTTCTTTACTTTTATTGTTTGAAACGAGGTGACTACAAAAAAGCCATTCTTATGTTGAAAACATGGAAATATAAGTAACCTTTTAGAAATAACAAAAGAGGATCCAAAATGATCTGGGTACATAAAAGTAAAATTGTCTATGCTTCATATCTATTTATAAATAGAGTTAAAACTTCAGTCTTGGTATCTAGACAATGGATACTCATGACACATGATGACGGAGAAACGTATAATCAAAATCCACAAGATGAAGGATAGGGGTCTCGTGGATTTTGAAGGAAACTATAAGGGTATAGGTTATAAAACACTTAGGAATTGATATCCTCCCTTTTATCAATAATTGGTTTTTAGTTGAAGAACTAACGCATAACCAACTGAGCATAAGTCAATTAAGCAATATTGGTTATGAATAGCGGCGGTGTTCATGGTTCATGACATAACTGAATAAAACCACTTTAATGGGTTGGTTAAGTTTTTAATAAACATTTTCATAAAAAAATCATGTACTATTTAGGTCCCCTCATCCAGGGTCTTCACGACCATGTCAACTATATAGACCTCAAGGTCCCGATCTATGTGATATGAAAAGAAAACATACATCCACCTATAGTAAGTGGTGTATGCCTTATTGAGGCCGAAAAATATGGCTTCATAGTAGTAGTTGTAATTGTTAGACATGAGGCCAAAAGATATGGATCCATCCTAATTTAGTTTTACATGGAGTAGGCATTCATCAAGTTTAAGGTATTATACCCTGAGATCTGTCAATCAACCTATCGATGTCGGGTAACATATATGGGTCATTAGGGAACACCAGTTTTAGGTCATGAAGTTTATGAACAACCTTCATTTTCCTCTTGCTTTTCTCATTAGCACCAAGCTTGCTAGCCAAGTGAGGAATTTGATCTTTGTTATAAATCCAACTTACTCTAACTTCCCTGAATCTTTATCAATAAAAATCATATTTTCCTCGACCACCTTGTGTTTCCTTTAAATTACTGGTTTCATCGAGGCACTGAGGGCGAGGCAATGTCATAGGGAGCCTATGCAAACAAATTCATGTTTTTTAGAGGAAGGCGACTAATTCCCCTTCTTTGACTTCTAACTAAGAGGCGCCTAAATTTTTTGTTTGGAAGTTGAGTGGTTATACTTGAACATATTTTATACAACGAGGGGGCGCCGACAACAAGATATCTAATCTTGATCATCTTAGCGTTTTCCATCGGCCCAAACACAGTTTTGAGGGTGATGTACCCCTTAACTTTTACTTTATCGCCTCCAAATTCAACCAGGGATCCTCTCAATGATTGTTGATCTTTTGGGTCCAATAATAGTCTCTCGAAAGCGTCCTAGTACAACACGTCAATTGAGCATCCAAGATATATCATAACTCACTTTATTTCCTAGTCTGATAGTTGTACCTTTATCAACATGGGATCATATTAGTTGGGGTAGAAGCCCTGCAACACCTTAACGGGAAAATGTGATCTCAGGTTCTAGAGCTTATCACAGCTTTGGAGGTGAATCCCCCACGGTCATTACCTAGCTAACATATATTCTCGGGATGAGCTAGACTCTCTTCCTCGAGCGAAACCTTTATCTATTGTATTGAGTGTATGGTGGAATGACATGCTCTCCCTTTCTCGTTTTGACTCTATGTTTTTCTTAAATAAGAGGCCTTTAGGCTGGTCTTTCCCAAGAGGGAGAAATCTACTTCTTCTGTCTGATGAGAATTTCCTTTGACATATTTTCTCAAATGGCCTTCTTGGATAAGGTGATTTATTTCCCCTATTTAGATAGTGGAAATCATTCGTATGATAACCCTTAACCTTGTGGTACTTACACTACTTGTAAGGTTCGTTCCCCATGACTTCTCATTTTTAGGTTGGAGGATGTGTGGTGTCATGTTTATGGAGTATTTCACGCTAAATTTTCTCTCGTATGATGCTGAGTGGTGTGTAGTTATCTAATGGCTTTCACTGCGTTTGAAAGTCACCTTGTCTTGAACATGTAATGTGTAATGGCTTCTTATGTGTGTTGCTTTCTTCTCCCTTTATGTAGCACCCAATGTGTTCCATAATCTCAGCCTAGAAGTAGCAAGCTTTTAGGTGAGAGATTCATTGAAGTGCTTGACTTTCAAGCCATTTAAAATGCTCCTATGAAAATTTCCTAATTAGAATTAAGCACCGTGATAGTCTCCTCATTAAACCTTGCGAGATACTCCCTTAGCGACTCATAATGCCCCTGACGAGCATTGAATAAAATGGTGGTGGAAACCTTTTGATGTTTTCTCATTGAGAACTAATCGATAAACTTTCTCGAAAGACCTTGATAGCTAGTCACTAGTCTTTAAGTAAGGGTCAAAGTACCACCTATATGTTGACTATTTGAACATACTAGATATGAGCTTGCATTTTAGGGAGTCAGTGGCATTTTTTATCTCCATCTGAGTGTTAATGGCTGTGATGTGCTTTTGATGACTACTCTTTCCATCAAAGGCCATCCAAGACAACGACTTGAATCTTTTGGCAAAAGATTGTCCAAGATTGTCATGTTGTTGTTGCTGAAGGAGCACACTGTTGTTTTGTAAAGTTTCGCTGGTGGAACACAATTCTTTCACAGCGCATGCATCTTTGTTATGGCTTCCTCCTCATTACTATTGTTATTGGTGTTGCCTCAATTCACCATTCATTCATAGTGGTCAACATATCTGCTACGACTTCCTCATTACTATGACCTAAGTCATTTTTACTAGGCCCCACAATGAACACCACTTATAATTGTGATAAGTACAATAATGTAGACCCTACTTGTGTTATGAAGCATAATAGGTTTTAATTTTGTGATCTATCTCAACCATAAGTTGAGACATTTATAGACTTGGCCCTTAAACCAAGTTGTTGCTAAATTGTTAATCCCCTAAACCTAACCACTCGACTATGTCATGGGGTTGAGAAGGAATCATTCGTACTAATAAAGAATGCAATGACCCTTTTGGATGACCGAGTCTTGTAATTATTTTTCCCACGTGGCTTGACACGTCTTTATGTGCTTAAAATTGAAGCACACTAGGATATACTGGGTGTTTCATGCTCCAAACGCATTATGTCGGCGTGTGAGACCGCCCCTTCGTGCCCCCTCTTCTCTCATATTAATCATAGGCTGAGAGTTAAATGGGCCGACTTCTTTAAGATCTATAAAAGGTTACTCTAATTCAATATTAAAACATTTTCAATTCAATTTAAATTGGTTCAAAGCTAGTTTATATTCATAAATTAATTTTGAACAAATTTATATTTATAAACCAGTTTTATATTTTAAATTATTGTAGAAACAATTTATATTAAAATTATATTATATTTTTTTTATATTTTAAATCAACCTATATATATTTATATATATATATATATATATATATATATATATATATATATATATATATATATATATATATATATATATATATATATATATATTAAAATTGATTTTAGTTTTTAAGAAACTTTAAAATTCAAAATAAAAAAGTATTATGGAAAAAAATTGAAACTTAATTGACTTAAAATAACTAGCACATGTTTTTTTTCTCCATAAAAAAAAGCATGTTTTAACAACATAAGAATACTTGGATTAGAAATGCCTCAACATGGCAGCTACTACTAGTTTTGAATCAATCTTTACACTGAAATTAAAGACTTATGGCCACCAGTGAGTGAATAACTAATTGTATTGGATGCTATGATTAGATGGGAAAATGGAATAATAATTGGTGGTCACAAACAATCTGCACTTACCATTTTAGGATTCCAAGTGTTTGGCAGCCAGAAATATTCTGATTTCTCTCCTTAATTTCTGTGCTGTATTTTTGGATCCATTTTTCAAAGAGCTAATTATAGCTTACTATAAACAAACAATAATCATAATGATAAATTCGTTACACTTGGTGAAATCATAAACTATAACACATGGTTCGAAACTGACAATACTCTAAAAATAGCAGTGATTTGGACAGTACTAAAAATAAGAAGTTGGAGTTCTAAAATGAACTCATTGAAATGTATAGTTGTTTTTATTACAATGAGTTATTTATTTCATAATTTTATAAAGATTAAATATATACATATAAATGAAAGAGAGAATTGTATTTTTATTTAATTAATAATATTAAGTTTTGATATATTTATTACTATTATTATTATTATTATTATTATTATTATTTTTATTATTATTAATTCAAAATTAAAAGTATTTAATTGAGAATTCAAACAATTTTAGTATTAATCGGATATTACAATAGAAACAATATATATATATATATATATATATATATATATATATATATATATATATATATATATATACATATATATATATTAAAATTAAAAGAATAGTGTGCAAATGTATCACATATTGTGAAATGGAGTGAATATTTTTACGAATTATTTTACGGGATATTATTTATTAATAGTATTAAAAAATATAAATTAAAAGAACTGAAAAAAATATATATTTGTGAAGTGAATAAAAGAAAAGAAATCATTATTGATTTATTAATATGATAAAATCACATATAAGTTAGGATAAATATTTTCATAGAATGAAATACAATTTGGAACGGAAAGTTTTACGAACCACGCTTTCAAATTAATATTATATATTATTTTATTTACATTTATGTGTACATGTTTTAAAATAAGAATTAATTGAAATGCATTGACAGTATAAAAGGATTTTACACTGTCAGTTAATTATAATCGTTGGATGTAAAGAAGAGTTTGACTTTTAATTTAATAATCTGTAAAGTAATTCAAACGAATGATGATGATGTATTGACAGTGTAAAACTTTTTACACTGTCAGTGCATAGTAATTAAACTCTTTAAAATAATCAATCTATTTGTAAAAATACAATTGTATAAAAATAACATATTAATTTCAAAATTTTAACTATAATATTCCTTTTTTACATATCATTTAATTAACATTTCCACATGACTTCCTCCGACTCAATATCTTTCACTTTTGTGTTTATAATAAAAGTAAATACACAAATACATAATAATAATAATAATAGTTTAGTAAAAATATTTTTTTTTCTTTTTTTATGCACATTATTTAATTTGTATAAAACAAAAAGAATAATAAATATATTGATATTCAATAAAATAACATTAGAAAAATTGTTATTATTTTTCTTAAATTGTGTGAAATAAACCAACTTTTTATACTAATCCTCTTTTATCCTTTATCCATATTATCAATTTGAGAAATGTATATATATTTTTAAAATATTTATACATACTCATTAAATATATTAACAACGCTTCATATTAATCCTTCTTTATCCATAAACAAAATAACAAATATCACATAAAATTCACAAACATAATGATAAACAAATTTTAAAGTTGATCTTAAATAAAATATAATTTTATATGCATATTTTGTTTTAAAATATCAACATTATCAATTGAGTTACGAGTTCAGAAATTCAAATAAAATACACTATTATTAATTGAGTTACAAGTTCAAAAATTCAAATAAAATACATTTTTTAAATGCAATTTTTTCTCCAAAATATCAATATTATCGGTTGAATTACGAGATCGGATACGACTTTTTCGCACGGATTTAATATTATATAAAAAAGAAAATGAAAAAGAAAAAGAAATGTTATACTCCATAAGTAAGAGTCATAAGATTTTGGTCCTTTAAGAATGAAGATCCTATGGTTGAAGATATCCAATCACATGGTTACTCATTTCACACAACTTATGACTTCAAGGCCAGCTGTGATTGTTTACACTACGTGACAAAAATGGGTACCAACTCCTAATATTGGAATCCAAACAAATCCATTCTTTTTAAAATAGATAAAACAATAATTTATCCTACTAATCTAAAAATATAAAAAACAGAATTTTTTATCTGTTCTCTAGTCAAAACAAAAGTACAATAATGTTGTAATTAAGAACCAAAATCTAAATTAGTTCTCAAAAAATAATACAAAATTTTATATACCACTTTATGTATAATGTTATTTGAAATATTAGGGTACATTAAAAATAATATTTATTTATATTAAAATTAAAAATTGGTTTTGTTACATTATGAATCGGTTTTGATTTAGATTTTAAAAAATTCAAATAAAATGATTTTTACTAAAACTTTTTAAAAATAATAAAAATATTTTTTAATTTATTTTTTTCATAATTGAAAAACTTATTTTGACATTTAATATGCATTATTAAAAACTAAAATTTAGTCAAAATTTCATATATTTACAAAAAATATATCTTAAAAATATTAATATTTTTATGAAAAACTTTCAAAATAGTTTAATTTTTTGAAAGTTAGATATTTGAAAATATTATTATAAAAGGATGAAATACTTAAAATAAAATTTTATGAAAAAGTATTTCTTTAGTTATTTTTAATTAATAAATTTTTAAACTTATTTTATTTTAAGATTAATTGAATACTTCAATATATACTTTAAAAAAAGAATAATTCAATATAAAAATAATATGTGTTTGAATAAACTATATAAAAAGTGTTGAATAATAATTTTCAATAAATAAATATGATTCGCAATTAAAATCTATAAATTACCACTTTTAAAAATAAAATTAATTATATTGAGAATTAATTCAATATCTTAAAATCAATTTTTTTACATAATTAACACGGAATCAAATATAGATTACATAGATATTATCTAATTACAACTAAAGTCGAATTAAATTACTTTTGATATTTCGATAAAATTTATTAATCATTTGAGTTCAATTACTTAATTTATATATTATTATTTTATTAACAGAAAATTTGTAATTCAAACAAAGAAGAAATGAAAAAAATTAAGTAAAGTTGTGTGTAAAAAAAGATTAGGCTTAATTACACTTTTGGTCCCTATAGTTTGACCAACTCACGAAATTGATCCCTATATTTTAAAATTGAACGAATTAGTCCCTATAGTTTAATGTTTTGTGCAGTTTTAGTCCCCATCTCAATTTTGCTCCAACTGGACGTGCACTATTTATGTACGGACATGTACTGTTCATGTACGGACATATACTATTCATGCACGGACATGCACTGTTCATGTACGTTTTTTGTTCAAAATTGGGATGGAGGACTAAAACTGCACAAAATATTAAACTATAGGGACTAATTCGTTCAATTTTAAAATATAGGAATCAATTTCGTGAGTTGGCCAAACTATAAGAACCAAAAGTGTAATTAAGCCAAAGATTTATAGATAGAAAGAAGAGGTGAAGTTATGTTTTCATGTATAGTGTCAAAGATTCCTTTGATATTTAAGGTCCACCACCATTTCACAATCATCTCTCTTTTCTCTTTCACCTTCCCCACAATCCCCTTCCTTCCTTTTGCTTTAATAATAGTAGTAATATTTTATTAACACAAAATTTATTATTTATTAATTAAAAATTGTAATCATTAACACAAAATTATTATTCGTCAGCTCAATTGATAATTGTATAGTAGATATATTAGAATACTACTTCAAACCAGCAACATTCATTCTTATATAATGAATTAAAGCAAAGGTGACATTTTAGTTATTAAACTATTTGATAAAGAAAATTATTACAATATTATTTTATTAAAAAAGAAATAATAATTTTTTTGAAAAAGAAATAATTAATAAAAAATAAAAAATAAATTATTTCTTTTTGTATCTATTCTCCTTCTTCCTTCATTTTCTCCTTCATCTAAAACAAAAACAAAACATTCATTCATTCTTACAACAAAAGCCAAACCCAAAGCTAAGAGAGAAAAAAAGATGAATCATTTCATTTACTCTCAAGATTAACAACAACAAAGAGAGACCCAGATAAATTTTTGGGTCGGGTTCGGGTTTCTCGGATCCGATTCTTCTGTTCTAATCATTTCCAGTGGTGGTTGAGCTCCCTTGTCTGTTTTTTATGTTAAAAATCTCATCTTTACAATTCATTATTTTCTAGGTAGGCTCATTCGATTTTCATTTTTTTTATTACAATGTTGTTTGTTCTGTTTTTTTGTTTCGATTTATGTTCCTGTTTTTTTTTTTTTTCTTTCATTTTTTTTATCTTTGTTGCAATGATTTTTTTTTTTTGTGTGTAATGATGATAATTTTGGGAAATTGCTGAGAAATGGGGTTACAAAATTTTGAATTTTTTTTATCGTTGAGAGTTAAAACATTGTCCTATGATTGATTTTAGCGTTTTGTTGAGGTTGTCTTTTACATTTTTTTTATTCCTTTTTTTTGGTTGTTGATGATTTTGTTTTCTTCAAAAAAATTGAATTTTGCAGGTTAGCTGTTTGATTGATAAAGTGAGGTTTGAATGGCTGGGATTGATGAAAATGTTGGACTTAATGGTGATTGGGGTCTTCCGAATCCGAGTCCGAGAACCCTATTTTCTCGAATGCTAGATGAAGAGAGTAATAGTGTAACAAGACAAATCTCTGAACAATCTGAGGGTGATAGAATTGAGGTACAAGATGGTGATTCGGGTACTCAATTGAGCGATGGAAGTTATCGAAACGATCATAAGCTGAACTCGCGAGGGGGTCTGGTTGAAAGAATTGCTGCTAGAACCGGATTTAACGCTCCAAGGTTGAATACAGAAGGCATTAGATCTACAGAGCTTTCGCTCAATGCTGAGATTCAGTCTCCGTATTTGACTATACCGCCTGGTCTTAGTCCTACTACACTTTTAGATTCTCCCGTTTTCCTCGCGAATTCGTTGGTGAGTTCTTCTATGTCTGAAAAACTCAGAATACACATTTGTATGTCAATTTTGTTGTTTATTTTTTGGATGGCTTTTGTTTGATGTGGAAATGTGATCGATTTCTGTGGCCTCCGTTCTTCGAAATGGATTTATAATCATTAACCATCCGCCGAAAGAGTTGCGGCACCTGGTTATAATCATTTCTTTTCTGCTCAAGGCACCTACTGTGGTTAATCTGCATTTGTAGTAAATTGAAACATGATTCTATTGAAACTGTTTTTACTCCTATTTGAGTTATGAATCTGTCTAATTTCAGGCACAACCATCTCCAACAACAGGAAAGTTTCCATTTGTCTCAAACGGAAACATCCGCAGTACAGAATTATCTTCTGATGATCAACAAAAATCTAAACTTAATGGCTTTAATGATATGTATGCATCATCCTTTGCTTTCAAGCCTACACCCGATTCAGGACCCTCTTTTTATCACGGTGCTGGTAGAAATGTAAGCGTATTCGGAAAATCTCTTTTTACAATTGTAGAAATAGCTGATTCATAAACACTTATAGCATGAGCGCTTATGATCTATGAAGCATGAAAACACGACAACGACACTAACACTTCGACACCGGTAGTAATTAAAAAAAAAACTTAAACGTAATCACAAGTGTCTGTGTCGATTTCGGACACAGACACTGACAAAGACACCTTTTTTCAGAGGTGTCGGTGTTGATTTCAGACACAGACACGCCTTTTTTCAAAGGTGTCGGTGTTGATTTCAGACAAAGACACTGACACGGACACACCTTTTTTTCAGAGGTGTCGGTGCTATATGCTACAAAGTTTATGATATGAGTGCTTAATTGAGTTGTTTATCCAAACGAAAATGTCTTCTCTTTTCTTGGTCATTTAGTCTTTTTTCAATTCGCAGATAAATCAAACTACGCTTCCTCAGCAAACCCTTCATGGTTTTGAAGCTTCGGTTCAATCTCAAAGAGTTGATGCGACTGAGAACAAAAGTAGCCTCCATCTTAAGGCAGAATTCTCCGACTCGCCACCTCAAAAAGACAATTCTGCACCAATGGAAGATCAAGCAGAAGAAGAGGGAGAACAAAGAGTCAACGGAGACACAATTGTTGCTGGTGTTGGTGGTACTCCATCGGAAGATGGATATAATTGGAGAAAATACGGTCAAAAGCAAGTTAAGGGTAGCGAGTTCCCGCGAAGTTACTACAAATGCACCCATTCAAATTGTCCGGTTAAAAAGAAAGTAGAACGTTCTCACGAGGGCCACATAACAGAGATCATCTACAAGGGAGCACACAACCACCCAAAACCTCCTCCAAGTCGCCGGTCAGGCATAGGGTCGGCCAACCCTCATGCTGACATGCAAGTGGACAATCCTGAACATGTTGAAGCACAGGGAAATATAGCTAATTGGAAGCCGGAAAACCTTGAAGCGACGTCAGCTGCATCTGCTATTGCTGAGTACGGCAACCAATCCACCAATCTGCAAACTCAAAATGGTATTACTCACTTAGATTCAGGTGATGCCGTGGATGGCTCATCCACTTTTTCTAACGAAGAAGAGGAAGACGATCAAGGCACTCATGGTAGTGTATCATTAGGTTATGATGCGGAAGGAGATGAATCCGAGTCTAAAAGACGGTACTTCATACTTGTCATTGTTGCTGCTTCTTTTTTTTTTTGTTGTTGTGGAAAATACTATATGTCTAACATATTCAAAATCAACAACTTCTTTTCTAAGGAAACTGGAATCATATGCTGAGATGAGTGGAGCTACTAGAGCCATACGTGAGCCAAGAGTTGTCGTGCAGACTACCAGCGAAGTAGATATCCTCGATGATGGTTATCGATGGCGAAAATATGGGCAAAAAGTTGTCAAAGGAAATCCCAACCCAAGGTAATCATTCGCATCTTATCGGTTTTAGACATTATCTTTCTCTTTTCACTCATGTGCACATTTCAATCTATGCATGCATGTAAAAATATATACTAGTTAGAAAACCATGTTTTGCTACACTATATGCCTTTACCTAGTTAAGGAGAAAATCAGAAAATACTGACATAACAACAAATATACACATTTGTCTATGAAGCATGGACACCGAACCACGATACCAACACTGACACGTTGACACCGGTAATAAGGAGGAAAAAATGAATAAATTAAACGTAATCAGAAGTGTCGGTGTCAGTCTTAGACACAGACACTGACACATACACACCTTTTTTCAGGGGTGTCGGTGCTACTTGTCGATAAAAAAACATGAAACTCTCTAAATCTTCAACACAACACCAATTGCTGCTACTAGTTTATGATATGGCTGAATGTTTTTGTTTTGGGGTGCAGGAGTTACTACAAGTGCACCAATGCAGGGTGCACTGTAAGGAAGCATGTGGAGAGAGCATCACATGATCTTAAATCTGTGATCACCACATACGAGGGAAAGCACAATCACGATGTCCCCGCTGCTCGCTCTAGCAGTCACGTCAATGCGAACAACGCTTCTAACGCAGGTCAAGGACAAGCTTCTGCTCTTCTTCAAAACCATGCTCATAGAACCGAACCATCTCAAATTCACAACGGATTGGGAAGGCCTTCACTTGGCTCATTCAACTTTCATGGCAGACAGCAGCTACCTCATCCGCACAGCTTCTCCTTCGGCATGAATCAACACCTCTCCAACCTTGCAATGTCTGGTTTAGGCCCCGCTTCACGAATGCCTATGAATCCATTCATAGCGCATCAACAACATCAGCATCAACAGCAACAGCAACAACAGCGTGCCGCAAATGAAATGGGCTTCATGTTACCAAAGGGAGAACCAAATATGGACGCAAATCCTGAACGCGGAAGCCTTAACATGCAAAACGGTTCATCCTCAATGTATCAAGATATTATGAATCACATGCCTCTCGGACCTCACATGTAAAATTTTAATCTCACAAATATTCTTAAAAGCAAACTAATGTTTTTACATTATATGATTTACATATATATACACATATGTAATGATCAGACATACATAGGTGGATTTCACATTAGTCTCATTGCTGATTTTATTTCATTTGAGGCATCACATTATGATATACCAGTTCGTTTGAGTTTGTTTATGACAGATATTTCCAGTGTTTGTGATATGCAGATTGTTCTTTGTTGAAACTCGCTCTTTATAACAATTAATAGATAGAAAACCGACACCTCTCAACAAAAGTGTGACGGGTGTCTGACACAAACGCATTGTTCGATTTTTATTTATATTATTATCGATGTTTTGCTATTTCAGTGTCTGTGTCAAGTGAAAATGATTTGTTAACATGTTGTCCATCCTAAAAAGATGGAACTGATCATAGCATAAAAAGGATGAACCATGAAAGGTGAATGTTCCCATTATCCCAAGCAATGTTGTGATGTGAAGTCCAGATCCTAGTAAGTCACAGAAAAATATGCATAGTGATTGATTAACCTCACAGAGATAAAGTTTTCACATTCCCAGAAAAAAAGTTAAAGTTTTTACTTTCTAGTTTTGCTGCAGAATAATCCTGATATCATGTCTCTTGGTAGAATATTTGTAACATCTATCAAAAAAAATAATTAGACTTAATTGCAAACTATAGTCTCTCTATTTTGCCTTTTTTTTTTATTCTCCCATTTAAAAAACCATGATTTTGATCCATTTTTTAAGTTATGAGTTTGATTTTAATCCCTTTTTCAATTTGAGGGGGGAAAACACTGGGAGATGGTATGACAACGAGCTTCTACCACAACTACTGGGAGATTGTGAGAGAGGAGGTTATCCAGAATATCCTAAAAGTCTTAAAACAACCAGGAAAACCCAATTTTTTTTAACAAAACCTACATAACCCTCATCCCCAAGAAGAAAAACCCCACCAAACCCACTGAATTCAAGCCTATAGCCATTTGCAACGTGATTATGAAAATCATCACTAAAGTCATATCTAACAGAATTAAACCCTGTCTTCCCTCCATCATTAATGAAAACCAAAGTGCTTTTGTTCAAAAAAAGGCTCATAACTGACAATACTATGATAGCCTTTGAAGTTTTCCACCACATAAACAAACCCTCCAAAAGGAAAAAAAGGATTAGTGGGAATCAAACTTGACATGGAAAAGGCTTATGATCGCTTTGAATGGACCTTCATAAAAAAAAACCTTGAGTCACATAGGCTTCCCCAGCAGGCTAACCAACCTCATCATGGATTGTGTCACTACTGTCAATTTTTCCATTCTTATAAACGGACATCCTACATAATTTTTCCAACCTTCTAAGGGAATCAGACAAAGGGACCCCCTATCTTCTTATCTCTTTATTATTTGTGCTGATGTGTTATCTCGTCTTCTTAATAATGTTTCTAAAGCTAACATCCTAAGGGGAATTGCTATAGCTAAAAAGGCCCATAAAATAACTCACTTATTCTTTGTAGATGACAACCTCATATATTTCCAGGCAGATCATCAAGAAGCAAACATTATCTAGAGCATAATCAAGTTGTACCAAGAATACTCTGGACAACGTATCAGACTTCAAAAATCCCAAATGATGTTCTCCACTAACACTTCAGTTGACAACAAAGAGGGATTCATACAAGCTCTTAAAATACCCACCATAACAAAAATCAACAACTACCTTGGACTGCCTACTACTATAGGGCAATCCAGAAACAAAAGTTTCAACTTCCTTATAGAAAAACTTGGGAAAAGACTAACATATGGAGAAGCCAACACATTTCATATGCGGATAAAGTCACCCTGATAAAAGTTGTAGCCCAGGCTATCCCTACTTATGTAATGAGCTCCTTCATCCTCCCCCAAAACCTTATAAATAGAATGGAAAGTATGATAACTAACTACTAATGGGGGGAAAATAAAATCCATTGGAAAGGTTGGGATCAACTTTGCAATAACAAGATAGAAGGAGACCTTGGATTTAGGAACCTAAAAGATTTTAATGAAGTTTTACTAGCCAAGCAAATATGGAGACTCCATACTGAGCCTCAATTCCTTGTGGCAAAAATCCTAAAAGCTAAATATTACCCTAATCAGGAGGTTCTACAGGCCACAAAGAGAAGAAATCCTAGCTACATGTGGAGAAGTTTGGCCCATAGTGTAGAGACCATAAATAAGGGGCCCTATTGGATCATAGGGAATGGGGAAAAGGTAAATATTTGGGAAGACAATTGGATACCTAACCAATGTAGGTTTAAAGTCCTAACACGGAGACCTGAGGAAACTAGGGTCTTTGGAGTTAGGGACCTCATTGATTGGGAATCTAGCTGTTGGAACCAACCTGAGCTCAACAACAACTTTCTGAGTATAGACAAACACAATATAAATAATATTCCCCTAAACAACTTAAATGAAGAGGATTGCCTTAGACGGAACCCTACAAAGGATGGGAATTATTCTGTTAAAACAGGGTATAAGCAAATTAGGCAAAGGCACAGGGAGAAACAGGAAGAATATTCCAACTCAGGAAGGGAAACAGAAATATGGAAAAAAGTGTGGGATAGTAAAGTCCCCCCAGGCAGTAATTGATTCATTGGAGGTTACTAAACAACATTCTCCCAGTTTTTTATTGCAGAATAGCGGCAAGCAAGCAAAAATATTTATTTTCGGAAGAATTCCCTCCGGGATTTATGTCGTGTCCACAGAGATCGGTTCGAGGGAAAGAATGCCGTTCGACAGTCTCTCGCGTTTATGAGTTTGGATTAAAATAGTTTCAAACAAGAAAACATAAAAGTAAACATTAAAACAAAAGGAAATCATTCTTCAGAGAGAAAAACTCGTCCGACAATGCATATAAATCACTCCTCACAAACTTAAACATACCGACCAGTTATACTCCACCTACAATACTCCTCAATATCACCTAGCATCGTTCACAACAAAGGTTATGTCTAACGCAAAGTTGAGATAACAACCGTGTCACTCTCTTCGTCACTCTCGCGAGCGAAGCCTCGAAACACGGGAGACATTAAGCTTCGACGTTTATTGAAGATTGTTAGCTCTTAAATCTATCTCTAGAGTCCAGAAACTAACAGATAATCATCTCTAATCGAAGTTTGCAAGGATTATCTCTAACGCAACTCAAACCTCGCGCATAAAGCAAAAATCAGAGATAATCACCAATAAAGATTTGTAAAGCAGATATCATATAACGCCATGGGCGACAAATATACATAACTTCAGAATAAATACATATACGCAACCCAACATAGAAGAAAAACACAAAGAAGAAAAGAAATGAACCAAACATCTCGCGGTTTGTCAACGCCGATCGACGATCAATCCACTCCGGTTCATCCGTATGCATGGTTCCATGTTGTTTTCTAAGCTAATCTATCAAAGAATGAGGTTGATGAAGTTGGGAGAGGAAAAATCACCTCCAAACAATACCCCCTACAAAAAATGAAGTAAATTAACATAAATACAAAATTCTGGTTCAGACCCACCGCCCGACGCTAGAAAGCACCGCCCGGCGCAACCCACTTTTCCTCTCACATCAGCTGCATACATAAACCGCCTATTAACAAATATCTAGCACCGTCCGACGCTGGAAATACCGCCCGACGCTAGCCCAAAAATATGACACGCTCTTGTAAGTATCTTATTTCAACTCTCTTATTTCCTCCGCCGCAGCACCACCCGACGCTCAAATCTCACCGCCAGGCACAGCAAAATGTACCGCCCAGCGCAGCAAAGGCGCAGCTGACAACAACAACAAAAATCCTGCACTGTTTTATTCGTAACTTTTCAACCGTAACTCCATTTTTTGCCCGGTTCGAAGCGTTGGAAAGCTTATTCAATGCTCTATACAACAATGGCAAGATATCCTTGATTGAATACCTGCAAAAATTGAGAAAAAATCAATTAAACTCAATGATATTTATACTATACGCAATATATACACTAAAATGTAAAGTAAACGTATTTATAAACAAAGTGGGTTTTATTCGCACGATATTTACCACAAAGTATCGATAAGTGCAACAAAACATATATACAAAAATAGGTACAATTTGCACTTATCAAACTCTCCCCAACTTACATAATTGTTTGTCTACAAACAAGAATCAAACAAACTTGAAAACACAAAAGCGATATCCAAAGAACGACGAATCAACAGGTTTTGAATAACGGAAACGAATTAATGGTTCAAATGAAAACGACACACACAAAAAGTAAATACTTACCACTGGCTACGACGACAACATAGTCACAAAACAAACGCAAAATACATAAATCATGTCAAACATTCTAAAATAACACAAGTTCCAAAGTGAATCACACCTAGTAAAAACAATCATCGGTAGATGAAAAACATAAAATGGGGTACTTTACACTCACACAACACTCATGCAAACAAAAGACTAAATTATGCATACATCCAACAATTCACATTGAGAATACAAAGACAAGAATCACAAGGACTTTCAAGGTTGTAACGTGGTCGGGTAAACAAACAAGGGGAAATTTCTAAAGGTAATTGAAACAAAAACTTGCCTAAACCTAAGGGAGTAATCAACTCACAAAGACTCAAACACCAAATTCCAATCAACTTCTTCCACAATCCCAAGTGTTACACAACACACAATACTTATTTAGCACAATTATTGAAACTCTTTTTGTTTCCTTTTTCAAGGATTTCCTTTTTCTTATTTTTTTCTTTCTTTTTCTCTTTCATAAATTTTTCTCTTTTTTCTTTTCTTTTTTAATCCGCATAGAATCCAACCAATGAGTACACAATCATCCTCTCCCCAACTTGAATTCAACCGCACCATCATGTGAATACTCCCTACTTTCTAAGGCAAGGAAAAAATCCATACAACAACACAAAGTTGAGGTCCAAGAAAAACAAAATCCATTCAAAAATAAGTGAACTAAACACTCATAGACAAGCATTAAGTTTAAATAAAAACATGGATCAAAAGGCTCAAAGGGGTTACAAATGATCACACGCTCACAAGGTGAATCGACTATTTGGCTAAGGTGGTTGTGCTCAAAATAAAACAATTGCCTTGATCCTTTTCATGCATTCATATAAACAACACAAACAACAGATTCAACATAATAAAATCCAGTTAGAATAAAAATGCTGGTACTCGGCATATATGAACAATGGAAAGCTACCTCACAAAAAGGTTGGGAACTAAAGTGATTCACAATAGAACAAGTATACAAAAGAATGAATGACATGAAAGTTTGTAAAAAGCCTAAGTATCATGAATATGCTAAAGTATAGAAAGCGATAAATACATACCTCAGACGTGTACAAAACTTAACAAGATCATTACCAAACATCCGCAAGTTGAAACGAACCAACTTGGAAAATCACAAAATCATCCTCAAATAAGTCGACCAAGACTTGCAACCAAACAACAAACAAAACATTAGAAAAGAAAAACTATAAAAACATGCTTGTTTTACGTCGTAAGTGTCGCACCTTGAAAAAAATCGCTTAATCGAAGACACGACCCTCGCGCGAAAGGCGCGGAAAGGTTCGACAGAGTCGCCACCGAACTTTATTTATCCCAAAAGAGGGAAAGGAAAATATCGAGAAAACCTTTTAAAAGAGGGGGTAAAAACATGGTCATCGCAACCACATTCTAGGTTCGGGGGTCGGTTACGTGAGGGGAAGGTACGCGCACCCCCTCACGTCCGTTGTACTCAACGGAAACCTCTTAGTTCGAATTGTGATGAATGTTATTTAAGCTTGTTTGTTTTCTTCTCAACGATATATGCGAAAAGGTAAAGTAAAAGGTTTCGATTACTAAGGGAAATGGGGTAGTTTTAGGATAGGGTGCTCGGCAAGATCATCGCGACCTCGGGCCTACGTATGCTCATTCGGACGAGAATGAGGAATCAGAGCAATCGTAGTTTGACTACGGGAAGGGATAGAGGGAAGACGGAAGATGGAGGGAAGGTAGCTCGCCAAGATCATCGTAATCTTGTGCCTACGTATCTTTACTCGGACGAGAATAAAGAATCAGAGCGGTCGTAGTTCGTGGTACGCCCATGAAACGAGGGTTAGGGTTTGAATTTTAGGAGATGAAAGATTGAATGACATACAACCCAAGGGGCGTGCCTCGAGAGCAGTCACTCAAGAATCCAAGGAATGCTAGACTCCAAGAACTCAGTTATTTCGTGAGTTGATTACGAAAATGTTCGATAAAGATTAAATGTTTTAAGACGAAAGGTTGAATGAACAACAACCCAAGGGCGTGCCTCGAGAGCCATTCATTCGAAGATCCAAGGAATGCTAGATCCCAAGAATCCCCTCCTTTCGTAGGTTGATTAAGAAAGCATTTGAAAAAGATCGAATCAGATTGGTTGCAAAAACAGGCGAGGATCGATACTAGTCCCTAGGGGTGCTCCTAGTAACGAAACCACGAGATGTGCAAGTGTGCGTTTGATGTCGAGGCAAAAGGCGCTCGACTTTCGAGAATGTTTCGAGAAGTAGCTCGATGATGAATCGAGGATTGGTTTTGGAATGATTTGATTTGAAAAGGATCAAAAGGTTGAATGAACGACAACCCAAGGGGCGTGCCTCGAGAGCCATCCATTCGAAGATCCAAGGAATGCTAGATTCCAAGAATCTCCTTATTTCAAAGTTTGATCGAGAAAATGTTTGGTTGTGTGTTCGATTCGAATTAGGGTAAGAGAAGGGTTCGTTTGTACGGAGGTGCGAATATGAGGATTGATTTGTTAAGTGTTTTAGGGAGAATGACGATTATTCGATAAACGAGACGTCGGCCTCACAACCAATTAATCGGGGCATTATTGGGATGCTAGATCCCAACGACACCTTTTTCATTCGATTGATTTACGAAATATTGTTTGATGAACAACAAAAGTACCACATGGAATGCTAGACTCCAGTGGCATTCTTTTGTCCAAATAATTAAGACGCGTGTTTTAGAAACGAAAGGACGAGTGATCACAACCCAAGGCGTGCGCCTCAATAGCGGTCACTCAAGAACCTAAGAAGTGCTTGACCTCAAGAATTCAATTCTTTCGTGATTTAATTATGAAAACGATTTGAATAGGTGCGTTAAGTATTTTAATCGAAAATTAAGCGCTTAGGCGTTTCGATAATCTTAGCGTGAATTATTTGTTTTTTTTAGAAACGAAAGACGAAACAATCACAACCCAAGGCGTGCGCCCCAAGAGCGATTGTTCAAGGATCCAAGAAGTGCTAGACCTCAAGAACCCACTACTTTCGTAATTAATTATGAAAATAGTTGATTAGTCACTTAAGTGTTGGAAAATATTAAAATGGGAACGAATTCGTATTGTGAAGCATTTGGTATTAGATTATACCAAGATAAAATTACCATCAATCATTTTAATCATAGTTATTCTAAAGATAAAATTATAAAGAAATCAATGAGATGATAATAACAGAAAATTAATTCTAAAAAAAAAGAAAACTTATCATGTCATAATAATAGTCATAGAACTAGAGGAGTTATCAATAAAATGGAGTGAGGTGCAAGAATAGAAATAGAGTGACATCTCTAAATAAGTCACAAGGGCCCATGAGAACAAAAAAAAACTACTCATCAACCGAATTGGGCCGGAGGCCTCTTAATCCAATTGAAATCTTAAATTTACAAGGAGAAAAGGAATTGTGGCCTCTACTCTCCCAATACACGCGTGGCAGGCGGAAAACAATAAGATCATACTCTATGAAAAAACTATCGATAAGAGAACAAATCAGCAACCCTATTCTCCCTCATTAATGTCTCGCCTTCTCTCTCAAGTGCAATTCATATTTTCAAAGCAGTATAATATCCAAAGGTGGCACACAATAATCAAGAAAGCTGCCACATTTTAATTATCGATAAAAGTGAATACACTATGCTATAGTAATAAAGGTAAAGTAAAATACTGAAAAGTCATGAATAACTATCACACAGTAAATTTACCACTTTAATTTGACCAAATCAAGACTTCAATGCCATTCAAATTGCATCATCATGGCAGGATTAATAATAAAATAAAAGGATGATGCACCGAGTACCTATTTGTTATTCATCTTGAGGTTTCAACTTTTCAGTAAAGTGATAAACCTATTACTTCCTCCCTCTGTTTCACGAACAAACCCTCCTCAACAACTCAGAGATTTGCAGAAAAACAAACATGAGATCAATCAAAATCTTAACCTCAAGAAAGAATCACGAGCAGACAAACACAATCAACAAAAGAATCATGCACAGAGACAACAATCAAGCAAAAACCCTTATCCCCAATCAAGCCCTTCAAACCCCATTTTCATTAAGTTTTCACAGTTACATTTTACATTCTGATTCAAGAAAGGAAAACACAACAAAACTAGAGGAGATAAATCGCGTATCAAAAGAGCACAGGCGGAAATGACTACCAACAAGTGAGACGATCTGGGTCGAGCTGCTTCATGGTATGAGTCTCTTACGTTCAATATTAGCTTCTTCTTCTTGCTTCCTCTTGCTTTTGTGTTATTGCTGGGTCTGCTGAGAATGTGTTTATGCGTGAGTGTGGTTAAGCTCACCTTATTCAGAGTTCTGATGTGAATTCTGAGGAGGCTTGGATAAAGAGCTTTTAGGAGCCGTTAGGGATTGATTTTGGCAGAGTCTCGTTAGGGTTTTTCTCTCCTTTGCCAATGATTAGGTGCATATTTATAGGGGACTTGGGGTTGATTCATACGTGTTTCAGAGGAAAAAATCTGAGGAATATTCTTCCTCACATGTGCGAGCATCAGCTGGAAATTTGCAATTCCGTTAGAGGGGATACTCGTAGTGGGATTGTGTGGGACCAATTGATTGTGACTCACTTTGGATTTGTCTGTAGCGAGCTTCTAGAATATGATCTTTTATCTGAGTTGTTACTGCTTGTAAATGTGTGATTTTGAAATTTTTACCACTCTTGATTTTGTGCTGACGTGATGGTCTTTGTCTGACTCATCAATTCTGACTTTTTCTTCTTTTATTTCTTCCTTTATTATGCAGAATGATTTTCTATTGCTAAAGTTAATTGATTATTGCAAGTTTTGCTTTGATGGCTTAACTGGTGCAGGATGTGGTAAGTGGCTCGTGAGTTGTTGTAGTGTTGCTCGAAAGTGTTTCTTGCGTTGAAAGTTTGGTTTTGGCTGGAATTTTCATGGTTGGTTATGCTCTGCAGGTTAACTTGGTGGAAGTTTTGGTGGGACTGGCTTTGATGTGCGAATCATTGTGGATAAGAGTGTGTGCTGCGGCGTAACGGTTGTTATTTTGGGTGTTGCGCAGTCTTATGGTTTGGTGCAGGTTGGTATGGGAGGTGGCTAGAAGAGTTAATGAAGAGCCAGCAACTCGGAATGTGAAGGTTGCAACGATTTTGTCATGATGCACTTGGAATATTGTGATGGCTTATCAAGCTAGATACATGGATATTGTGCAGTCAGACCATGAAATGCTTTGTCCGTGTACTACTAGGAAAGGTCCCTGAAATGGCTATGTCTGTTCATAATGATGTTAATACACCACAACAGTTTGCAACTACTGCTGCTGCATATTCATCAAAGGTAACATTTTCAACTTTGGATAACCGTCGTCTCGTGGTTGCTGCCGGGTGGATCCACGTTTGACAAGTTTTATTCACATCATATAGTAAATTCAACCTGATTTCATACTGATCTTTTGGCTTTCATCCTAACATGACCTTCACTTTCTTTTTCTCATGCTTACTAGACTTGGTGTAAGAATGAGGGATTGGAGCAACTGAAGTTAGCATGGCCTTATGCTCTTATTAGGATTGTTCACTTCTTGCAAATAACATTTGTGTTTTGTACTCTTTGTAGTTTTTGAATGAAATTTTGTCATTCTTGTAACATTTATGTAACGTGCAGTAACTTTTCTTCCGACCCAAAAAAGAATAGTATGTAACTTGGTTTTGAGAATTGGCATGAAGATAGTTTGAGGAATCAAGCATGAAATTTGGAGGATTCAGAGTGAATTCAAGGAATAAGAATGACCTTTCTCTTCTTGGTTTGTAGTTTGTTAGGCAAGAATTTACCTTAGGGCTCAAGACAATTTCGTTTCATGCTCTTTGGAATGTAAGGAATTTGGCCTTGTTTATGAACTTCTTCTTACAATACAATGCCCACGGAATTCTTATTCTTGAAAAATGATTGTAGCTTATCCTTAAATACAAAGTATTTGTTTGTATTTGAAGTCAAGCCATGATGATACTTGACATAACTTTAATCAAGACATGAATTTGGATTTTAAAAACCAAAGTAATCACACTTGGAACTTTTTTTGTATTTGATGTCCATTTTAAGAAAGAATGTTTTTTGCTTAATTCCGTTAGTGTTCATACTTGATCAAATTTGTAAGCATTCTTGGACATGAATGAGCTCTTTGAATGAACCTGGATCCCATATTCGGGAAGTATGATCTATACATCTTGAACACATTCGTGTCAGTCCTTATTTATCGGTGGAATGTCTTTTCTTTCTTGATGAGTTTGATGCTTTTAAATGCTACTTCAATGTGACATCTTTAATCCCCCCTTGATCTTGATATGTTTGAACAAACCATGAAATACGGACAATTTCCAACTTGAATGCCTCGTGAAATATTTCAACCTTTATTAGGAAAAGTCAAAGTCATGGCAAGTAACAAAATGAATCCAATTTTAATCATCTTTGAATAACTAGCATTTTGACTGAAGTTCTTGAGAAATAAAATCAACTATGAAATCATAGTCTTGGAATGAATTAGAGCCTCGAATCAGAAATAAATTCATCTGAACTTTTTCACTTGAATACCCAAACTTCACTGTGAACCTTGATAAAAAATCATGTCTTGAAATCAGAGGAATTATGAATTGAGGTATAAACTTCGAAACATTACACAAACCCTACTTGAAGATTAACTGATCCTTGGTGATCCTTAACCACAAAACACTTGCTTTCAGCATAGTCTAATAACTTAATCCAATCTTGTACAACCCTGAGCTTATACCACCAATAGATGCAACATACATTTTTGTATTTTTTGAATAATAGTTAGTGGATGGATGTACAAATGAGAATTATACACGGGTAGGACAAATTTGGGGTATGACAGTAAGCTCGACGCCTTTACGGTGCTTAGCTAGAACTTCCTTCATTCATGCCATGGTGATGTCTCACCGCGCAACCAAAAGCAAGCGTCCTAACCAAACACTTGAACAAACGTTACGGGGACAAAATGTATACAACACTTGAACAAACATAATGGAAACAGACAATATATACAATATATACAAAACTCAAAAACAAAGAAACTGTCACAATGCGACTCAATATCAAAACCAATCCCCGACAACGGCGCCATTTTGTTGATTGCAGAATAGCAGCAAGCAAGTAAAAATATTTATTTTCGGAAGAATTCCCTCCGGGATTTATGTCGTGTCCACAGAGATCGGTTCGAGGGAAAGAATGTCGTTCGATAGTATCTCGCGTTTATGAGTTTGGATTAAAATAGTTTCAAACAAGAAAACATAAAAGTAAACATTAAAACAAAAAGAAATCATTCTTCAGAGAGAAAAACGCGTCCGGCAATGCATATAAATTACTCCTCACAAACTTAAACATATCGACCAGTTATACTCCACCTGCAATACTCCTCAATATCACCCAGCATCGCTCACAACAAAGGTTATGTCTAACGCAAAGTTGAGATAACAACCGTGTCACTCTCTTTGTCACTCTCGCGAGCGAAGCCTCGAAACACGGGAGGCATTAGGCTTCGACGTCTATTGAAGATTGTTAGCTCTTAAATATATCTCTAGAGTCCAGAAACTAACAGATAATCATCCCTAATCGAAGTTTGCGAGGATTATCTCTAACGCAACTCAAACCTCGCGCATAAAGCAAAAATCAAAGACAATCACCAATAAAGATTTGTAATGCAGATATCATATAACGCCATGGGCGACAAATATACATGAGTTCATAATAAATACATATACACTACCCAACATAGAAGAAAAACACAAAGAAGAAAAGAAATGAACCAAACATCTCGCGGTTTGTCAACGCCGATCGACGATCAATCCACCACGGCTCATCCGTATGCATGCTTCCATGTTGTTTTCTAAGCTAATCTATCAAAGAATGAGGTTGATGAAGTTGGGAGAGGAAAAATCACCTCCAAACAACATCCCCTACAAAAAATGAAGTAAAATGACATAAATACAAAATTCTGGTTCAGTCCCACCGCCCGGCGTTAGAAAGTATCGCCCGCCTAGTAACAAATATCTAGCACCGCCCGGCGCTAGCCCAAAAATATGGCACGCTCCTGTAAGTCTCTTATTTCAACTCTCTTATTTCCTCCGCCGCAGCACCGCCCAGCGCTCAAATCTCACCTCCCGGCGCAGCAAAATGTATCGCCTGGCGCAGCTGACAGCAACAACAAAAATCATGCACTGTTTTATTTGTAACTTTTGAACCGTAACTCCATTTTTTGCCCGGTTCAAAGTGTTGGAAAGCTTATTCAATGCTCTATACAACAATGTCAAGATATCCTTGATTGAATACCTGCAAAAATTGAGAAAAAATCAATTAAACTCAATGATATTTACACTATACGCAATATATACACTAAAATGTAAAGTAAACGTATTTATAAACAAAGTGGGTTTTATTCGCACGATATTTACCACAAAGTATCGATAAGTGCAACAAAACATATATACAAAAATAGGTACAATTTGCACTTATCACCAGTCAAGAGAAATCTAAGTAGGAGAACCATTTTCGCAGACTATGTTTTCCTTAGATGTTGTGAGGAGCTAGAAACCATAGACCACTGTTTTATGGAATGTGACTGGGTCCAATATGTATGACTTAGCTCTTCTTTAACTATAAACTTCAGCAACAACACAAACAAGAACAAGAATTTTAGGGATTGGAGCAAGAACTACATAGCTAACACAGACAAGGATCAAATAACAATGTTTATCAACATCATTAATATCATATGGAAAACTAGAAACAAAATCATATTTGAAGGAACAAACTTGCATCCTATTGAAGCAGTCAAAAGAGCGTGTAACACTTATGTCAGTTATCAGAACATCTTTCAGAACCATCAGAAACCCATAAAGAAGAAAAATCAAAGCATCAATCAAACACAAAACAAAGCTCAGAAAGGAAAGGACATCAACAATAATAAAAAAGCTAAGGATATTCACCCTTCTTATCATGTTAGGAACGACCCAAATAACAGGGAGATAATCTTGAACAACAACATAAACATGGATAGATCCCACAACAAGGAGGATAAGAATACTCAAAAGGAGCAAATAAGGAAGGAACAACATCTGAAAAAGAAAGTGTAACTAGAAGGATAAAACAAAAAGCAAAGAGATAGTTTACCATTGGCATCAGAAGAACCAAGATAACAACCATAACGCTAAGGAGAAAGGAAAACAAATAGAACAAAGCATGGAGAACGGATCCACCAGCACACAAGACATCATGGGGGAGTGAAGGAGAATTAACGACCAGCAGACTAGAAAGAGCAAAGGCATCATCATAAAGGAAAAACATAATGAGGAAAACCCTGAAACCAACAACAACAAAAAAGACAAGGTTAATAAAAGTATGGGAAAAAGAAGGAAAAAGCGGAAAAATCTAGAGGTATAGGCATTGGCCGGAAGGAGACGAGCAAAATAGAGCACCAAAGGGATATGAAGAAGCAGGTAGAGAACGAGGAAAATAACAACTCCAAATAGGACGATCTCACAGAAAGCAACAAAACCCCAACAAGCACATCGACATCAACCGGAAAACAAAACATCAAACATTAGAGTCTAACAAACAAAAAGTAGACAAAGGTCATGAAGAAAATAATACTAGCAACAACAAAAAAAATTAAGGAGCAATACTGGATATCTACTGATGCTTCTTTGAAGGAAGAGGGAGTTTGGGACTTGGGCGAAATGATCCAAGACGAAAAGGGGAACTTGATCCTCAAGCGTGCGACAAAAATCCAAGGAAACTACGATCCGGCTGCAGCAGAAGCTATGGCCATGAAAATGGCGATGATGAAATAAATCAAGGAAGGTAGAATGAGGATCGTGATGCAATCGGACTGCATTAACGTAGTCAAAGCGGTGAAGGAGAAGGAGAGTGGTCTGCCTCGCAACACCATGGGTATGACATGCAAAGCGATAAAGAGACTGGTGAGAGGATTTACACATCAACTTTGAATTCATCCCAAGAGAGAAGAACGAGACAGCGTATACCATAGCTAGGGTTTGTGTCAACAGTAGCAACTCCAACATGAACAAGAATGAATGTTGTTGTGGACCTTAGGTATTTGGTTTTTGTTTGGGTTAGTGCTCTTTGCCTTATGGTTTGGGCTTTGGTCTTAAATGATTAAAAAAAAAGTTAAAGAAAATATGCAACCACTCAATTCCTCTCCCACCCTCTCTTCCTCTAAGAACAGAAATTTGAATTGTAGTTCCAAATCAATTCATTTTCTGAAGTCGACATTGGAAATCGTCGTTGGAAATCAACTCATGTTGGTCGCTCAAACTTAAATGACAAACCCAACTTATGTTTCGAGGTATGTATGGTCACTCATCTCTGAAATGAAAAACCTAACTCACCTCTGAACTGAAAAACTCAACTCGTTTAATGATTCGTAAAGGCGTTTAAGTTTTTGTTTAAACTATGTCATTCTAAAATGTGATTTTGTTTAGGGTTGTGATTTTGCGTCAATGTAGTGATCCTTGGTTTGATCATTCTGAATATTTGTTTATGTTATGTGACTTGTTTATGGTGTGGTCCCTAAACTATTAATGTGTTGTGGTCCATGAACTCTGTTAATGTGTTGTGGTTCATCTAGTGTTAATGTGTTGTGGTCCCTGTTTTGTCAGTGTTGTGATTTGTGTATGTTCTGTTGTAGGACTTCTGATACCCAAGTTGTCAGACTTAGAGTACACCATTAAGAACATTTAGTACATAATCCAATGAAGTTGTATGTTGATGGGCTTGTTTCTGAAATGAATTAGGATTGGGATGTGGACTTAATGTCCTATATACAAATTGAAGAATTGATCAAAGGTGGGGTATTGTAATATAAAGTGTTTATGGTATTGAAATCCAAAATTTTCATTTTCTCGTGGACTTTAGCCTTTGAATAATGACAACGATGTGTTAAGGTTCATGGAAAATGCTAGAGGATTAAAAGTCATTGACGTTTATGTTGAACACAAAGTTGAAGAGATTAATATTGAAGATGTTATTTTTGAGGAGGATAATTGTGAAAAAGTTAATGTTGAGGGAGAAAATGAATAAGTTAATGTTGAGGGAGTAGATGAAGAGAGTGAAAGAGATCCAAATTATAAAATGAGTAGTGAGGATGACGAGGAAGATGAGGAAGATAACATTGATGAGTTAAACGTATGTGTTGATGTTGGTGTTAATTGAACGACATTTCTCCATAATTCTATAACAAAACAACCTTCAAAGTTGGATGATATTTCTAATAATGATAAGTGTGATTCAAATGTGCTTCATACTCCACCCAATAGTGATGTTGATGTTGATATACAAAGGTTTCCCACTTTTAAGAAAACTACAAAACTTGAAGTATGGATGATGTTCAAGGATAAATTACAAATAAAAGTTGCCATAAAGGAGCATGCAATGGAGAACAAGAAGAATTTTGTGTTCAAGAAAAATGACAAAAAAAAGGTTGTTAAATGTATAGAAGGTCGTCTATTTTATATTAGGTTTAGCATGCGGACTACCAAAAATTTTTGGCAACTCATTAGCTTAACTGGTTGACATAGTTGGCACAGGACTTCCAAAAATAGACAAGCAAAAACAGATTGGCTAGCTCGCAAATTTGTGCATACTATAAGACACACTTCTGAAATGAAAACCAAAAGGCAGGTTGCAGAAGCTATTAAGAAATGGGGGGTGAATTTGTCAAAGGATCAAGCTTATAAAGCAAAGAAAAAAACAATAGAATTTATTTAAGGCGCTGGTCGTGAACAATTCAAACATCTTAGGAGTCATGCTGAGGAGTTGTTAAAGTCAAATCCAAACTCTACGGTTAAAATTAAGTGTGATGATTCAGATGGTGGTCCTATTTTTGAAAGAATATATGTATGCTTAGAAGCTTGTAAGGAATCGTTGGCAACCACTTGTAGGCCTCTAATTGGATTGGATGCTTGTTTTCTGAGAGGGGACTTTGGAGGTCAGTTAATAGGTGTTGTTGATAAGGATGGAAATAACAAGATTTATCCAATTGCTTATGTCGTCGTGGAAGCTTAAACAAAAGACTCTTGGCAATGTTTCCTTAAGTTATTCCTCGAAGACTTACAATCCATTCAACCTAAGAAATAATTTTTTTATTTACAGATTAATAGAAGGTTAATTTTATCACTATCTTATGTCTTTAATTATGTCATGTTAGATACAAGGTTAATCTTATCATTATAATTTTCTTGCGTTCAGGGTTTGGTACCGGCTATTCTTAAGACAAGACAACATGTTGAACATATATTATGTGTTAAACACTTGTATGGAAATTGGAGGAAGAAATATCCTGGGATATTGATGAAGGAAGCTTTATGGAGGGCAGGTATGGCCACAACATTACCTGGATGGGAAAGAGCAATGAATCAGGTGAAAGAGCTCAATGTCAACACTTAGAAAGACATGATGGATATACCTGCTTCATGTTGGAGTAGATCTCATTTCAAGACAAACACACAATGCGATTTGCAAGTCAACAATATGTGTGAAGCTTTTAATCGCGCAATCTTGGAGCATAGAGACAAGCCAATCATTTCACTGCTTGAAGGAATCCAACATTACATAACAGTGAGAATTTCTACTCAAAAGGAGAAATTAAGTAGGTACAAAGGCATTACTAGTCCTAACATCCAACAAGTCTTGGAAAAAGCAAAGAGGGTAGCAGAAGGATGGATTGCAACATGGCATTCCAATGATGACTTTGTTATATTTGGGGTTTCAAACGATAATGAGACATATGTTGTTAACTTACTACAAAAAAAATGTGATTGTAGGAGTGGGATTTAAGTGAAATACCATGTTGTCATGTTATTGCATGCATATGGTTTAACAAGAAGGAGCACGAAGATTATGTTCCATCATACTATAGGTAACACCTTCTCATATTAAGGTAAGTTACTTTACTTATACATAATATGTTAACTTACTAATGCATCATTTTAGTTTATGTATAGGAAGTCTATCTTTGCTGGCTACTTATAGCCATATCATTATGCCAACCAATGGCACACAACTATGGCCTACTAATATTACTCACCCAATTATGTCAAAACAAGTACCAAATTATATCCATCACTATTTCCATTCATGTCAAAACAAGTACAAAATTATGTGAATTCATCAGAATACAATACAGACAACCATTTTTCCAAATACATAGAGAAATTACTTCATTTGAAAATACACGGAGAAATTACATCATTTGAGTACATGTGTTGCAACTAGTGCAAACACAAGTAACAGTACAAACATCTTAGACAAACCCATAAAATAACACATAAACTTAATCTTCTTCTTCAACAAATCTTCATTTTTCTTGATGTCCTTAATCACATCCATAAGCTCATCATTCTTGTCTTTCAAATATCTAATCACATCTTTTGCACGGCTACTCATGTCTTCATCAAAGCATTGAAAATAGTTACATCATTTTTCTCTTCACCTTAAAATTACCACAACTATGAAATCTTCTTTCGGGATTCTCGTATGTCCATGATGTCATCAATGGTGACTCAAGCTCACACCAACATCTATTTCATCTTCTTCTTATACCAGACTGATTTGTTGAGGCAAATGAGAAACTAGTTTCAGACATGGTTGTGTTCAAATAGGCACTTGGCAAATTAGTCAATCAAAGAAAACAATGAACAAAAATGAATAGGGGTTGGGTTCATGAAGAAGACAACGAACGAAAATGAAAGAAGGGGTCTGGGTTGGGAAAGAAGGCGAAAGCGCTAAAGATATGGAAAAGGAGGCAGTGAAGAGAAAAATGAAATGTTAAGGTTTGATAACAATGCATTTTTAATATAATGATATTAAATTATTATTAATAAAAATTTATCAAAATACATAAACATACATATCAATAATTTTTTTTGAATATGATACATTTTAAAAAGACTTGACATGGACATGTCATCTTAAATAACACCACATTATTATGAAACGATATTCACGAGCTGAGCACTTTCATTCAACATATTTATCATACAAAGAATGATAATTTACTAGAATGTAATCTTAGAACCTGTTAAGCATAAAAATGTTGACATCAGAAACAATATAGTTTACATAAATAAAAAATTTAACACCAAAGGACTTTCCAAAAACTTGCTTTAGGTTGTATAATTTTGAAGAACTCTCTCTTTTAAAAGCATGTTTAACATAAAATCAACCTTTAAAGCATATTTTTAATCTAGATGTTTGCTAGGAGTATAATAAAATATTCTATCAAAGAAGACTAATACAAATATTTAATTATGAAATTAAATAGAGGTGTCAATTTAGGGGGCTGAGGCTTAATTTCAAGGCCCAAAAAAATAAAAGGGCTCAAAATTTTAAAAATAAATGAGTCTAAAATATGTAGACCTCCTAAATTAAGGGTCCCTAAAATTCAAGTAGGGCCTCAAAGCCCCAACATTTTCAAAACTTGATTTTTTTTTTAAAATAGATTTTTTCAATCAATTTTTTTTAAAATCTTTTTTTTTTTGAAATTTTTTTTTTATTTTCGGTAAAAATCAATTTTTTTTATTTTCGAAAAAAATCAATTTTTTTATTTTCGAAAAAAATCGGTTTTTTTCATTTTCGAAAAAAATCATTTTTTTTTTTATATTCAGAAAAAATCGGGTTTTTTCATTTTCAGAAAAAATCGGTTTTTTTATATACGGAAAAAATTGGTTTTTTTTCATTTTCTGAAAAAATCGGTATTTTTATATTCGGAAAAAATCAGTTTTTTTATTTTCGGAAAAAGTCAGTTTTTTTATATTCGAAAAAAATCGGTTTTTTTCATTTTCGGAAAAAGTCGGTTTTTTTATTTTCGAAAAAAAAATCGATTTTTTCATTTTCGGAAAAAATTGATTTTTTTATATTCGGAAAAAATCGGTTTTTTTCATTTTCGGAAAAAATCGGTTTTTTTATTTTCGGAAAAAATCGAGCTTTTTTATTTTCGAAAAAAACAGCTTTTTTTATTTTTTCGGAAAAAATCGAGTTTTTTTTCGGAAAAAACCGTGTTTTTTTTTTCGGAAATAATCGGTTTTTTTTTCCTTCTGAAAAAACCAGTTTTTTTTTTTTGGAAAAATTGGTTTCTTTTTTATTTTCGGAAAACAATCAGTTTTTTTTTTATTTTCGAAAAAAATCAGTTTTATGTATTTTCTAAAAAAATCGGTTTCTTTTTATTTTTGAAAAAAAAAACAGTTTTAAGAAAAAATCTGTTTTAGAAAAAAATCGGTTTTATAATATAAAATATTTTATTTCAAATATATTAGATTTTGAGCCCTTCACTTAAGTCCCATTAAAGACAAAAATATGAAGGGGCTTAAAAATAAGGGGCCAAAAAAATATTCATTTAGTAAGAGGGCTAAAAAAATGGGACCAATAAAAGACCTAATTATTGGGGTTTGTCTATAACATGAATATACATTATTAAAGACCAAAACATAGTCAAAATCACAATTTTTTCAAAAAGTTGTATTTCAAAAACAATTTTCATGAAAACCTATTTGAAACAGCTTCAAAATTAAGTGATTTCTAAATTTGGATATTAAAAAAAAGTTTCGATAAAATGATGAAATATCTAAAATAACATTTTAAAAATAACTATTCAAACCAAATTTTCATTTGAAGCTTTTATGAAAAGTTTCTTTGTAATTTTTTTTTCACAAAATTATATTACACTATAAAAATCATTTAAAAAAAAAACCAAAACAAACGAGCCATATATAAATAAATTAAAAACAATTTGTTTTCATAAACTCTCAAATAATTTCTATTAGAAATATGTATTCAGCAATGAGATGACTGACACTCTACAATAAAAAATAAATAACTACTACTCTGTCTCATATTATAAGTAAAAGTTACTTTTTAGATACATTGAATAATTAATATATCCGGTCTATATATAAGTCACATACATTAATTATTTAATATATCTAAAAAATAATTTTTGTTTATAATATAGGACGGAGGGTGTATTGTGTAAAACTGTTTTTAAACTAACTTGCTTTCTTTACCCAATGATTATTAACATGGTATCATAAAATCCTTTTTGAATTCACATGTGTGCATTCAATGCTCATCACCATGACTTTTACTTCATCATCACCACAAGGTACAATTGATCATGAACAATTAATTGCCACTACTAAATCTACTTTCAAAACAATGAATTTTCGTCAAGCATGACTAATTGAATTATCACAAATGGAAATAACAGATTGAAAGTGTGCTTCAAGATACGAAAATGGTGAAGTACGTCATTAAACTACATATTCATTGAGTGATTCCTTTCCATTGGTGATCATGACTCCAAATGTTAAGGCATTAGAAAGGTTTGAAGAAAACTTATTTTATGAGATTTCATGGTTAATATTTGCTTCCTCAATGGAAGTACAAAGTGTTCGTAGAGAACAATTTAGTCATTACATCACATGAATGAGAAAATACGAAACATTCAATTATCTTACATGGTATCAACCGCAATCGATCTCTTTCTCTAAAATAAACCTTTCTCCCTGTGTCTTCGCCATCTTTCTCTGCGACGACAAACTCTTTTTACCTTGATTTAATCATCAACTTTTGAGTTGACGACGATTTGTTTTCACCTTCATCTAAACATCAACTCTTGAGTTGGCAAAAATCTTTGTTTAACCTTGATCTAAGCATCAACTCTTGAGTTGCCGACGATCTGTTTTTACCTTGATCTAAGCATCAACTCTTAAGTTGACGACGATCTATTTTCACCTTGATCTAAGCATTAACTCTTGAGTTGAAGATGATTTATTTTTACCTTGATCAAAGCATTATACCTTGAGTTTACGACGATTTGTTTTAATCTTGATTAAGCATCAACTTTTGAGTTGACGAAGATCTGTTTTCACCTTTATCTAAGCATAAACTCTTGATTTGACGAAGATCTGTTTTCACCTTGATCTAAGCATAAATTCTTTAGTTGATGCTTGATCTAAGCATCAATTCTTGAGTTGACGATGGTTTGTTTTCACCCTGTTCTAAGCATCAATTCTTGAGTTGATGAATATTTGTTTTCATCTTGATTTAAGCATCAACTCTAGAGTTGACGATGATATATTTTCAACTTGATTCAAGCATAAACTCTCGAGTTGACGACAATCCGTTTTCACCTTGATGTAAGTACCAACTCTTTAGGTGATGACGATCTGTTTTCACCTTGATTTAAGTATAAACTCTTGGGTTGACGGCGATCTATTTTCACCTTTATCTAAGCATCAACTATTGAGTTGACGACGGTCTGCTTTCACCTTAACCTAAGCATCAACTCTTAAGTTGACGACGATTTCTTTTCACTTTGATCTAAGCATCAACTTTTGAGTTGACGATGATCTATTTTCACCTTGATTTAAGTATTAACTCTTGTGTTGACGATGATCTATTTTCACCTTGATCTAAGCATTAACTTTTGAGTTGTCCACAATCTATTTTCGCCTTAATCTAAGCATCAACTCTCGAGTTGACGACGATCTATTTTTCGCCATGATCTAAGTATCAACTCTCGAGTTGACGATGATATGTTTTCGCTATTATCTAAGCACCAACTCTCTAGTTGACGACAATCTTGCGTCCTATCCTAGTTTAAATGATTTTCTAACCCCTCCACTTTTCATTTTCGTATTTCAAAGGACATAAGTTGTATCCTTTTCTATATAATTACCTTACACCATGATTGTATGAAGACAATTATCATTCATGAGTATGGATCTGCTCCAGTATCATATATATTCAGTTTTCCAGTCTTTTTTATAGATGGTCAACATGTGGCAATTATAAAATCAACCGTTAAGATTAAAATCTGGAAAATAAATAGTATGTTGTTATATTTAAAACAAAAATAATGGATCTCCATCTATTCTTCTTCTCCTTAAAACTCAATTTCAATTCGTCCAAAAGCATAATCCGTCCAAAAACAAACACGGTCTCCTCACGATTCAAATTGTGGCAGTTGACTCGACTCCCTGCTTCTTTGGTGACTTGAAGTTGTTATAGCCAATATTTCAATTTGGATTGATTTGCAGGGAAAAGATTTGGGATTTTTATAAGATTTTAAATTGAAGAGTTTGCAAGAACTTGAATATTATTACGGGTAAAATTGCAAAGTTCTGAGATTCTTTGTTTAATAACTTTTCAAAAATTTAGGAATTATTTTGCCAAAAGAATTGAAAAATAATAGAAGGTAAAAAATTCTCATCAAAATTAACCTTCTCTATGCATTTCGACCTAAACAGAACGTCAAAAATGTTGTCATCATAGACCAGCGACAGCGATGAATTTCCCAATCTAGAGGCAAAATTACAGGCAAATCCCAAAAACATATAGTTCAAATCGGACGATGGCGAATATATCGTTAAAACAGATGGCATCATGTTGTTGCGAGGTGCGAAAAATCTAAATAGAGTATCAGATGAACATTTGGTGTGGATCTGAAAACAAAATAGTGTGGATTGAATAGAAAAAAAATAAGACTCATTGTTTTGATGAAGGGAGAGATAAACGTATTTTCTATTAATTTTTAATTAAAAATAATAAATTTTACACTTTAAATCTAAGCCATTAAAAATATTATTACCACATGTCGAAGATATGTGACATTAACCGGATAACTGGATTCTTCCAAAAATGGAGGAGCTTCGTCGAAAAACTCATAGAGCCACCAGTTTCTGGAAATTTGCAGTGCTCTGATCGGGTACCTTTTCATGTTGTTTTTATATTTCTTGCTTGAACCTTGTTTCTGCACCCAATTCGAATATAAACCCCAATCCAAAATCACAAAATTGTGGTCAATTGAATGAACTTGAAGAATTAGGGTTTTATGATCATGAAGGTCCAAGAACATTCATGAACATGATTCCAGATTTCTTGTTTTGGACAAAAAAAACCATTCAAAATGCATTTCAACATGACCTTGAATGCAGTTCAGTATTCATTTTCACCGAATCGAGTCTCTTTTGATTTCGCTTTAGATGTGCACGAATATTATGTATTTACCTAAAACTCGTTGCTATTTAATGTTTTTGTTCGGTAATTTTTTATTTCCAGAAAGTACTGGAAACAGTGTAAATATTATGTATTTACCTTTGTTGGCTAACATTAACAGAGTGCACGAATATAGTTGGGGTTCAGCTGTCCTGGCCCATCTGTATAGTTCACTCTGTAAAACTTCAAAAAAAGACGCTTGTACTTTTTATGGCTGTGTCTATCTCCTTCAGGCGTGGGGTTGGTCCAGAATGCCAACACTAGCTCCAGTTAACCGGAACCCCTTCACACTTCCCTACGCAAACAGGTAAGCTTAATTTTACTACTCGAACTTATGTCCTTTAATGAAATGTTTAGTTGTAACTAATTTATTTGTAACTACTTTTTTAGGTGGTCAGTTCCGGGAATGAGTTACCATCGAAATTCCAGAAGCGCCATAACATTCTACCGCAACCTAATAGATCACATTGGCCCCGACGATCTAAATTTTCCTTAAACTTCCATAAATATTTCTAACATATTAAAACACAGTACAGTTTCTCATTAAACATTTTGTTCTTGTAGTTTATCTGGAGGCCGTACGAGGGCCTCGACCACCAGCCCAACGCAAATGATGTTGTTGTGTGGACATCAAAAACACCCATCATTCGGTTCACCACTGTGGAGATGTATCAAGGCGATAGAGTAAAACTTCAGTTTGGAATGCATCAGGATATTCCGGTGGCTCAAGTTTGGGATCGTGGCATCTGCGTAGAGTGGACACATAGTGGGCAATGGGTGAGTGGACAAACTTTGCAACAGAGATGTGTGAACATTGGGAGAATCGACACCAGCACGTCTTATCCGACCCCGTTGTAAAATATGCTATACCAACGCAACAATATATGACTTGGTTTAGGTCTGTTGCAACACCCCAACTATTCCTCTCTCAGGCGACGTATCTAATTGACTCGCGCCAACGTGCCTCTTCCTCACGGCCACATGTCAAGCCACATACCCAGCCACATGCCCAACATCGTACACCTAGTTATACCCAACAACAAGAAGAGCCTTACCCCTACCCTATCATGCCACTGACTCAGTCACAACAAGAAGAGCCTTACCCCTACCCCCATCCCACCTACACCGACACCACTAATACATATAGCCCTGACGAGTCTTTCGAACCCACCCTAGCCCACCATAGCCCCCTGCAAATGAACACCTCATCTTCCTACAACCAACAACCACTATCGTCCTACAACCAACAAACCCACCCACTATTTGACTACCAAACCCCACATCAACCACTGAATCGGTACCAACACCCTTCAATGCAACATTTCGGCCAACCATACCGTCTGCAACCAACCCAACCCCCTTACAAACTACGAAAACCTGGGCATGCAGCTGGATTACGGAAGCGCCGTTGGTGGCAACCCCCCGGCAATTGGGGACAGATGCTTCATAATTTGTCTGATACACCGGGACCATCTCAACAGACGCAAAAACCAGCCACACCTCAACAAAATCGTGGTAGACAAAGACGCCGCGCAAGAGCCCTTGCATGTGGAACCGGTGGACGTTTAGATAGGCATGATCATTGAATTTTTCTTTACCATCCATTGTAATAATTTTTATTCTGAACATTCTTATGTCTTTATGGCTACCCTAATTTTTTTTTCAATAAATTTTTCAATTTCCAAATTAAAATAAAAAATAAATAAAAAATAAATAAAAAAAAAAGGAAGGTGAACTACAGGGGAGGCGCCATATGGTATGGCTTTTTGGGTTGACCCCTTTAGCCTGAGGCGCCATATCCTATGGCGCCACCCTTTTGGTACTTTCTCAAACCACGTCATTTTCGTAATTTATTTGAAATGTTATTTTCTTTTGTATTTTTTTTAATATATATATGTTATATTAAAAAAAATCTCATTTTGCACTTGATCATTTTTTTTTTTTTTTTTGCATATTTTGATTTAATCATTTTTATTTTAAACTAGCGTCCAAACGGGCACTCACGTGCCCGTTTGTCCGGTTTTTTTAATGTGCATAAGCGTTAAATTATAATTGTATTTCTTAAATTTAACTTCGTTTTTTATTTAAATTATTTATATAATAAGTTTTGTGATATAGTAATAACTATCTCTTCTCTCTCCCTCTCCCTCACTCTCAAAAATCAGTTTAATAATTTTGTTAAAGAAAGTGACATGGAATGAATAAAGTTATTAGAAAAAAATAAAGTTCCCGTATTTTTTGTTATCAATTATAAGATCATCACCAATATTTTTATAAGATATTTCTCTCACATTTTGATGTTGATGAAGTAGATGCATGCGTTTATAAAAAGATAAAATCCTTTTAAATTTTTCTTGTAAGATTATCTCTAACATTTATAAATAATCTTAAATTCTCTTTTCGCATTAAACTCATCTCTAATCTTATTTATACTCTCCGCTTATTCTTGACGAATCGATGAGCTCTATTACAATAAAGAAACATTGTCATAAATAAATTACTCAAAAAGAAAAACACACACTTACAAATGCAAAATGCATATGAAAAGTATTGATTATATTTAGTGAAAAGTTCGTTCATAAATATATCAAAACAAACCGTCCAAAAATTCACTCTTTGGTAGAAGCAAATGAAGCGAATGGCCCATGGATAATAATACCATTCATCCTCCTGCCAAGATTCAAAGGATAGGAGAAAAATATAAATACAAAAAATTGAAGAATATAATGAAAAGATAATAGATGGACTTCTAAATTAGGACATGAAGAATTTGCATTAGATGAAAATAAAAAATCTCAATCTCAATTATTATAAACATAAAGAGATGTATCTAAATTATAAGAACAAAATATATTTCAATAACTATAACTTTAAATGAAAAACTAAATCATTATCATGTAATAGTAGAGACAAAACATATTTAGGCTAAAATAATTATTTGTAACAAAGCTTTCTACAACTTTGTTAGACACTATTTTTATTACATTTTCTCTTTCAATGAAATCTCTCCATCTTTAATTCCCTTATTCTGTCACCAAATAATTAAGAACCAAACAATTGAGAGAGTTTAAGAAATGAATAGTTGAATCTAATTTTCCTATGAAAAATTGAAATAAAAGAGATGATGAAAGAGAATGTTGTTACACCACCACCGTATCTTTTTCTTTCAGGCGGTTCTTTTTTCTATTTCTCTAACTTATTTGAAGTTGTTTCATTTATAACTATATATTTATAACTATATATAAAAGGGATACATCTTTTTGGAGTGGCCTATTTTACTTTCTAAAATACCCTTTATTTATTTTTATTTCTTAATTACCCTCAACTTCCACTCAAATAACACAGTTTAATGTAGACAAAAACTGTTTTTTCATGTTGATAACCAATAGAGAAGTTTAAAAAATATAAACTGCCATGTTTATGAATATTTTAATATTACCTTTCAATACCAACCATGTTTATCCCAAAACAAAATAAGTTTCTCAACTCTCATTTCATTTAATACAGGATTCATACAAGTTTCATTCTCTTATTCTTACCACTCATTTCATTTAATATAGGATGCATATGTGTTTCATTCTCTTTTTCTTACAACTGATACACCATGGAATCTGGAAAAGGGAAAGTTGCACTATGAGAACTAATTCCTAATTTTCTTTCATTATTGCATAGAAATTTATATTCCTTTTATTTTTAATTCTTTTTTCTTTTCCTTTGATACATGAAATTTATTTCTTTTTGGTCAATGCAATCAAAAATTATTCATTGAATCTTCTCATGATCTTATTCAAATTTGATGAGATATTCATATTGCTGCTAGACGTCAGGACATCGCTCTTAAATAATATTATTCAAACTAATCAAATTTTTTATAAATATACACAATATGTATATTATATTATTTAATTTTTCTAATATATACCATCAATTTCTTTCTTTAAATGGTTAATTTAATTATGCTAATTGTTTTATTTTGAAGACATTCAAGAAGAGAACAAAAACTTTTCTTGCCGTTTCATTTTCCTTAGAATTAGAATTTCCACATTTGATAATTTAATACACATATCACGTTTAAGACTCTCTCTCTTTCTCTCTCCCAGTTTGTTAGTTTTTTCACGTATTTAGCAAAATAACTACTATTAATTTTTATTTTGAATTTTGTATACAATCATTTTTCTTTTTCTATTAAATCTTTTAATTTTTAATAAAAATTTTCTTCACATAGGGCAATGGACAAATAAAGATGGAGAACATAGAAAAATAGAAAGGCTTTTGAGTCAATGTAGTTTTTAATAATTATTAGTTAATTACTAAAATAATTTTGATTTCAAGTACTTTCTTTTGTATAGTCAAAATTTAATTTATACTATATTTTTGTAATTAATTTTTTTATATATTTTATCAGTGGCTTTTATTTATAAATGGTTTTATTTTTATGACACTTTATTTGAGTTGATATCCATTTTTTTCACCCAGTATTTCACATTTTTAAAAGAGAGAAAATATTCAAATCCGTTGTAAAAGTATATAATAAGTAATATAACTTTTATATTTTTCAATATATATGTTTTATAATTGGATAAAATTAATATTATGAAATCATAAAACATATGCATATGCTATTGGTATTATTTATGTAATTTTTACCAATGTTCAAGTCGCTATGATTTAAAGTTCTTTAGTTGTATGATAGTAATGGTTGGAATTTATTTTAAATAGTAATGGTTTTAATTTTTACAAACAAACAAGATATATTACAAAGGTTACACACAAAAATATTCGTTTATATTTTGACGCGTTAGCAAACTAAAAAAAAGGGACAAACGGGTACGGGAGTGCCCGTTTGAACGCTAGTTTATTATATGTGCAACTATTATAGAGGTTATCATTGTGGCCAATTCTATTTAGCAAGCAGTTATTATAACTTGTAATAGAGTAACCGTGTGGCTAAAGGGGTAAATTGGGAATAAGAAAAAAGGTCAGACCAAAATAGTGTATCCCCTTTATATATAGTAATAGATGATCATGGACATGTGTATTTATGTGGAGTTTCCATCAAATTTCTAACTTGCATTAAAGAAAAGCAAAAGAATGCATTCTAATCATAGTACTTCGAGCATTGCATCATTGCACAATCATCATCATTTTGAATAATCTCATTTCCCACCAATTTCACAATGTATCAGCACAAATTCACACTACAATACAAATATTTTCATTCAAATACAAATTCAAATCTAATTACAACAAATGAATTTCAAATTTATGATCACACTTTGTGCATTTTCTCACCATTCTTACAATTACACAAAATAGTCCCAAAACTCTGCATCATTTCATTCTCATCTTCAAGTTTCTTCTCTTTGAAGAAACTTTGAAAATGTACAAAGCTCTCCCAATTTTGCTCCAATTCATCACCATCATCATAATAAAAATCACTACCCTAAAATCGTCCAAAAGAACATTGGAAAACTCACCTGATTGGAGCTTCGCCGGAGCTTCGTCGGAAAACTCATAGAGCCACCGGTTTCTGGAAATTTACAGTGCTCTGATCGGGTACCTTTTCATGTTGCTTTTATATTTTCTTGCTTGAACCTTGTTTCTGCACCTAATTCCAATATAAACCCCAATCCAATTTCACAAATTTGTAGCCAATTGAATGAACTTGAAGAATTAGGGTTCTATGTTCATCAAGGTCCAAGAACATTCATGAACATGATTCCAGATTTCTTGTTTTGGACCGGTTTCAAACAAAAAAAAACATTCAAATTGCATTGCAACATGACCTTGAGTGCAGTTCAGTATTCATTTTCACCGAATCGAGTCTCTTTTGATTTCGCTTTAGATGTGCATATTCGTGCGATTTTGTCGTTGATAAATGATGTTTGATTGTTGTTTCTTAAGGCAGAATTCTCCGACTCGCCGCCTCAAAAAGACAATTCTGCACCAATGGAAGATCAAGCAGAAGAAGAGGGAGAACAAAGAGTCAACGGAGACACAATTGTTGCTGGTGTTGGTCGGGCTCCGCCGAAAGATGGATATAATTGGAAAAGATATGGTAAACAGAAAGTTATGGGTAGCGAGTACCCGCGAAGTTACTACAAATGCACCTATTCAAATTGTCCGGTTAAAAAGAAAGTAGAACGTTCTCACGAGGGCCACATAACAGAGATCATCTATATGGGAGCACACAACCACCCGAAACCTCCTCAAAGTTGCCGGTCAGGCATAGGGTCAGAAAACCTTGAAGCGACATCGGCTGCATCTGCTATTATCGAGTACGACAACCAGTCCACCGAGCTGCAAACTCAAAATGGTATTACTCACTTAGATTCAGGTGATGCCGTGGATGGCTCATCCACTTTTTCTAACGAAGAAGAGGAAGACGATCAAGGCACTCATGGTAGTGTATCGTTAGGTTATGATGCAGAAGGAGATGAATCCGAGTCTAAAAGAAGGTACTTCATACTTGTCATTTTTGCTGCTTCTTTTTTTATTGGTGACAAATATTAACATATTAAAAATCAATAACTTGTTTTCTAAGAAAACTGGAATCATATGTTGAGATGAGTGGAGCTACTAGAGCCATTTGCGGGCATAGAGTTGTTGTGCAGACTACCAGCAAAGTAGATATCCTTGATGATGGTTATCGGTGGCGAAAATATGGGGATAAAGTTGTCAAAGGAAACCCCAACCCAAGGTAATCAATCATTCTCATCTTTCGGTTCCAGACATTATCTTTCTCTTTTCACTCAAGTGCCCAATCCAATCTATGCATGCATGTATGCTGTAAAATTATTTACTAAATCTTAAAATTTTATGATTTTACGATTTTACTCACCCCCAACGATCCAGAGCTTAAGTAGAATCTTGTGTTGTAGCTAAATTGTGACAACCTTGATTGCAATACCAATTGCTGATGCTAGTTTATGTTCGTGGCTGAATGTTTCTGTTTTGGGTGCAGGAAATACTACAAGTGCACCAAAGCAGGGTGCACTGTAAAGAAGCATGTGGAGAGAGCATCACATGACCTTAAATCTGTGATCACCACATACGAGGGAAAGCACAACCACGATGTCCCTGCTGCTCGTTCTAGAAGTCACGTCAATGCGAACAACGCTTCTAACGCAGGTCAAGGGCAAGCTTCTGGTCTTCTTCAAAACCATGGTCATAGAACTGAACCATCTCAAATTCACAATGGAATGGGAAGGCCTTCACTCGGCTCATTCAACTTTCATGGCAGACAGCAGCTAGCTCATCCGCACGGCTTCTCCTTCCGCATGAATCAACACCTCTCCAACCTTGCAATGTCTGGTTTAGGCCCCGCTTCACGGATGCCTATGAATCCATTCATGGCACAGCAACAACATCAGCAGCAACAACAGCGTGCCGCAAATGAAATGGGCTTCATGTTACCAAATGGAGAACTAAATATTGGCGCTAATCCTGAACGCCGAAGCCTTAACATGCAAATCGGTTCATCTTCAATGTATCAAGATATTATGAATCACATGCCTCTCGGACCTCACGCGTAAACTTTTATTTCTCATATATATTCTTAAAAGCAAACGAATGTTTTTACGTTATATGATTTACATATATATACACATATGTAATGATCAGACATACATAGGTGGATTTCACATTAGTCTCATTGTTGATTTTATTTCATTTGAGGCATCACATTATGATATACCAGTTCATTTGAGTTTGCTATGACAGATGTTTCCAGTGCTTGTGATATGCAGATTGTTCTTTGTTGAAAATTGCTCTTTATAACGATTAACAGATAGAAAACCGACACCTCTCAACAAATGTGTGACTTGTGTCTGACACATACGCATAGTTTGATTTATTTATTTTTTCAAATTATTATTGATGTTGCCATTTTTGCGTCTGTTTCAAGTGAAGATGATTTGATAACATGATTGTCCATCCTAAAAAGATGGAACTGATCATAGCATAAAAAGGATGAACCATGAAGGTGAATGTTTCCATTATGCCAAGCAATGTTGTGATGTGAAGTCTAAATCCTAGTAGGTCACAGAAAAATATGCATAGTGATTGATTAACCTCTTCAGGTGATGTTAAAGATAAAGTTTTCACATTCCCAGAAAAAAGTTAAAAGTTTTACTTTCTATTTTTGCTGCAGAATAATCCTGATATCATGTCTTTGTGTATATTTGTAACAGCGTCAAGAAATCTGTTTCAATTTTTTTTATTTTTGGGTTATATAAATATAAAATTAATTCAAGATAACTTTTTTTTTTACAAATGAGAGACATTTCAGATTGGAGAGTGTCCACTTCTCACACCTTTTAAAATACTTCTTATTTAATTTCTTCGTATACATATATTTTAGGAAATATTCATCCAATCCTATGTGGTGCGTTCCAGACCTCTGAAAATTCAAAAATACTTTTATATGTATTTGAAAATGTATCTCCAGACGTACATAAAACCATATGTCTTTGTAATTTAGTCACACTTTATTTTTGTAAAAATTTGGTTAGGAGATGCATTTCTGTATATTTTTCGGAATGAGTCCGGAGATGCATCTCCGTAAAACCCCCTAAATGTATTTTAGACAGCAACATTGTCTTAACTTTGACATTTAAGGGTGTCATAAAAGTCCCTAAGAGTGTGTTTGGATGAAGGATTTTAATGAGGGAAAGTAATTTTTTGAGGGAATTTGAAATGACTTGATCAAAATCCATTGTTTGGATAAAAAATATGGAGAATTGTTAAAATGATATAAATTTATGGAGTATTTTATTCATATTAAATTTAAGGAATTTAAAATGACACCAAAAAGTAAAGAATTTTAAATTGCTTCTTAACTCTATATAATATGAATGTTAAATTGTTTATTATTAATTTTTCAAATTTTGCAAGATGATCTTCATATTTTATGAAAATTTCAAATTCACCCTCAAAATTTTTAAAAAATTGCAAATTAGTTCTTAATAATTTTTAAATTTTACAAATTGATCCCTTCAAATTTTCAAAAATTATAAATTGGTTTCTATTTTTTATATTTTAAATTTGACCCAAAAGCTTTAAAAATTATGAAAATGACCCCAAATTTTTTACATTGAATCATTTTAATACTCCATCCAAACAAAAGAATTTAAAAATGAATGAATTTTAATTGAATCATTTGAATTACTTAGAATTTTAAAAATCATTTTAAGAGTGTCATAATTTGATTCAAACATACTATACCTACATTAATTCAATAAATTCAAAATTTGTCGACCGCACATAATTTATTTTAAAAATACAAAAAATAATACAAACATAAACTACTGGGTATGTCTAATCCCTGGTTTCTCCTTAGCTACATGTATTGCAAGGCATTATGTGCCTCCCCAATAATTGTTTGTACGAGAGCCAATTGGAAACTACCTTCCTCAAAAAGTCCAGCATTTATGCCCGGTCTTGCCATATCCACAATATGCCGACAGATCGATAACACATCATAGGCGTGGTCATCCATAGTCCGCTCATCCTCTAGTATCTCCTGATGAGATGACCTAAGTGGTCCTTCAGGAGCGTCTGATGTCATGATAGGATGAGACACCTTATAGAATCATGTGATGTAGCCTCCTGCATAAGCTCATTGTACAGGAGCTGGCACCCTGCGATAGTCCTCTAGTACCAAATGACTATTGAGATCCTCAAGTATTACATCAAGATCTTTGCGGTTGACGGTGGGAGGAGCCAACTCTAAGGGGTGTCTCGTAATAACCTGCAAATACCCAAATCGGCACATCACTCGCTCGGGAAGATACAGATACATCTAACTTGATCCACAAGCTAGCTATCCGGAGTAGAACGAAATGACGTCCAACTGACGCGTCTGGCAATGACCGCCGTATGGGCAGAAGGCAATGGCAGAAACCCTATCGTTGCCCTAAACTTTAACTAAATGAGAATACATGCCTATACCATCTAGCTATTTCGAATGTAACGACTACCTAATTCATTTTAAACAACCTATTTTACCTAATACATTCATCATATATCTAAAAAAGAAATGAAATGAGAAACTTACCGAATAAAAATTGTGGATGAAAAGTTTCAATGGAGTGAGTCGAATGGCCGGAGATTGAATGTAGTGAAATAGAAGTAGTGTTAAACCTTGAAAAATGAACTTGAAGAAACATGCTCACGAGCGAGGTCAAATGAGGTTTTAGTGAGTTTGCAGCAAATAAAAAAGGAAGGCGAAATGTTATAGCGCGAGTATATGAATTAAACGTGTTCGAAGATACATCTCTGTAACACTTACCAAGTTTTGAATTAAGGGTTGTTACTGTTGAGAATGTAATTCCTTGTTTCGAAGCAGGTGTAACTCGACAAAAACAAGGATGTATCGAAATTAGCCTAGTGTGTGTCGAGTTGTGTTAGATGTCGAAGTGCCGAAGCAGGTTGCTTGACACAAGATTTCGACTTAGACCAAAAATAAAAATTTTGGACTTCTGTAATTTTGGACTTTACCTTAGAAAGCAAGCTAGCTCAATTATAAATAGGGAGTAACCTTATTATGAACACAACAGAAAGTGTAGTTGCACAGTTGAATAATATTTTCTCAGTTTGAGAGCAGGGAGTTACTCTGCAGAAATCATATTTGTCTTCCCTAATTTTTGTCAAAACCCTTATCTTCTTTCTTGTTCAATTTTCTTTCTTCTTCTTCCATTAACAATTGTTGCGCATAATCATTCTTGCAATTAAGTTGTGGTTGATTTCACTCGAGCAAAGAGTGAAGAACAAGAGATTTTAATCGATTGATTGAATTTTATTTATCAAGATTGATTCAGAATTACTCAAAGTTTTGAGTTAATTCCAACATCTAAGATATTCATGAAAATAGAATCTGTATAGTTTGGAATCTTTTCTTCTATATCAATATGATAATGATAAAGTGATTTGAAAAAACAACAAATAGTAAAATTATCATAGTATTAAGCAAAAAAGTAGCTTGTGCATGCATTCATTGTTCAAATGTTTTTGAAGCAATGGAGAATTATATTAAGAAAGAGGATAAGAACCTTTCTCTTGACATTGAACTTAGAAAACCTTCATTAAGTCTAATGGATTTCGTCAAAACCATCCTGCATATAGAAACTTTTCACATGAAAACATAAAATTATGTATATGGTTATTATATGTTAATTTTGATTATTTGTGAAATTTTAACTCTCGATCCTTTGCTTCATCTTTAATGTTGTTCATCTATTTCATTTGGTGTTTGTAGTCTATTCACTACTACAAAATGCATAAACAATAACGCTTTGGTCACCACGCTTATTCCCTACACCATTGTGACATTTCTAAACTAAGGCACTATCATAATATTATTAATTTTTTATTAAAAATTATTTGTATATAACAACGGTTAAGAAGCCAACCGTTGTGATAACCTCAAGCTTTCATGGGTTCGAACCTCAGGGCCCTCGTGTATGTTAATTCCTTTAATGTTAAGTGGTGCCTTTTCTTTTTTAATTATTTTTAAATAAAAAACTTAAAAGTTTATGACGACGGTTCAAGAGTTTCACCGTTGTTAAGCTGCGTCTTTTCATTTTTATTTATTTTTAAATAAAAAACTTTAAAGTTTTTAACTACGGTTGATGTTTACAACTGTTGTGATATATTTTGTTTTTTATTTAAAATTTTTAATTGTTAATACTCTGGCACTTTTTTATGAAATTTCACCATGAAAGTAAAATATCACTACAGTTGCTATTATTGGCCGTTGTGGTAGCGTGATAATATTATACACTCCTAGTTAGCTTGTCTCTTCAGTATCCTTTTTTCCATTGCAAATAGAAAGTAGACGAAACAATAAACGATTTCAACCCAAACCCTAACGTTTATTACTGTGAAACATTACACGATTTCATCCAAAACACCATCGTTCCTACTTCACTGTGTATTTACCATTGTCGTCATCATCGTCAACCAAGTTGACAAGACCATCACGATCAACCAAGTTGTTACCCGTCTAGAAGGAAAACAACAACAACACCGTCGTCACCACAAGGAATGAAGACAACACCATCACCAACACCAACATCATTTACTTAGTCATCACGTTTAGGGTACGTAAAATATTTTTCACCATGCATCTACAGTAAACTTCATTTGCCATTATTGTGGTTGTTGTTTTATTTTGTGGTTGATGTTTATGTTCTTGTTTTTTATGTTGTAGTTATTGTTTTTGAACTTAGATGTCGACCTTGTTGAGTTCTTCATCAGAAACCAGCGAAGAAACTCAAACAAATGAGATGTTAAACAATGATACTCAAACAACTGAAAGTCAAACGAAAAGATCACAAAGAGGCATCGCAATGATTCCCCAATTCACATTTGTCTAGAACGCATGAGGTGAAAAAATTCCTATCCAGTTTGATTCGTTGTACAGAGTAGTGGATTGTCAACACTACTCTACTTTTAAGAGTTATGTTTCCTTCCTTGCACGTAGCAAGGTCAATATATTGATTAATGATTGGAAACAAGTTGATAATAAGGTCAAAGAAAGCATATGGACTAATGTTAAGGTATTACATACTATAATTTTCATATATCACCGATATCAATATCTATAATTTCTAATACATACTTATATATTGATTTAAATGTAGTTGAATTTTGAGTTTACCGACGATGACTCAAATTTGAAAAAAAAAAGTGGATATCATATGCTGGTACTCATTGGAGGGGATTTAAGGCACAAATCACGGCTGACTACATTAGGAGGCCTAAGAGGGGTCTTGCTCATCCATGGATTCGATATAGTTTTATATCGAAGAAGCAATGAAAAAGGTTTGCAAAGATACATCGTTCTGAGGAATTTAAGGTTAGTATTATTCTCATGTAACCGATAATGTAATGCTAATGAGTTATATATACTAATCATATTTTTTTCACTATGTTCATAACAGGTTAAAAGCGAAGTCGGAATACTCAATAAGGTCAAGAACGTGTACCCCCATAGTTTGTCTCATGAGGGTTATAGGAATCTTGAGAAAAAATCATGCTTGAACAGACAATCAGAAACCAGAGATGATCGCATCCCTTCTCCACCTTCAAGACATGAGAAATGGAAGAGGGCTCGATTAAGACCAGATGGAGAGTACACCTCTGAGGTTTCTAGAGTAGTTGCCGAAAAAATTGTAAGTATGATTTGTGGTGCTTATGTTATTTTTTTATTTAAATGTGTTGGTAACAGTATATGTAAGTTTCTCATGTTGTGTAGGATAAGTTGGTTGAGGCAGCCCGTGAAGGCACATTTGTTCCGCAAGCACGACATGACATATTGGTAGAAGCTATCGGAACAGATGAGCATTGTGGGTGTGTCCGTGCTGTTGGAGAAGGTGTCGGCTAGAGGTCATTCTTTGGGTCTCAAAGAAAAAGTACCGAAAGCATGGAGATTATTGCATAAAAATAAAAGATTGAAAATTTTGAGAACCAATTAGAAGAACAACAAAGAATGTTAGAAGGGGAGAAGGAAAAAAAGGGAGAAGGATATGGAAAGGTTCCAAGAGATGTATTCGGTATGTACTTTACTTGAGATATTAGTGTTTTATCTGAAATGAATGATATATATTGTGCTTGTTTTTGTTTTATGTTTTAATTTAATATTATGATGTAGAGATTAAGTGAAAACTTGGAACAACGGACAAATGAAGATCACCGTAATGTTGACGATGATGATGATGAACGAAATCCAAGTAGAAGTGTTGTACGTCATGCTTCTACAAAAGGAAGTAATTGTTCAACCCATCTGATCGGAAAAATAGCAAGTGTACTATTTTAACCGATGTAGTAATAAAAGGGAATTTCCCCGAATGTCGATCTCAAGGACTGCTTGACGATATAGAGTTTTGGTTTTATTTTAGTTAAACAAAAGCACTTGGTTGTTTGGTTTGTTAAGAAAATAATAACAGTAATGAGAAAATAGAGCAGAAAAATAAATTTGACTTTTCACAGATATAAGAGAGCATGCCAGGGTAAGGTGTATGAATTGCTTTGCACTAACCTAAATCCTTATTCGAGGAGACAATGCTTTAAACGAACCTTTACCGAATCCTAAGAATGTTTTTCCCTAATTCCTTAGCCAGAAAAACCTTTGGTATTCATCCTATACCCTAATTCCTTAGCAGTTTAGGATGAATATCAAGCTTTGTGTTTTTAACAAGATTATTATGGTTACTAAGGTATCCATATTCCTAGGCAATATCTACTGTAATATTATTATGCAAAAAGCGTTAAGTTGGTTTGTCCGACCTAAACCTTAACCGTAAATCAAATTCCATTGGTCAGATAGAAAAAGCATTAAGCACTTGCAAAATAAAATAGATTAATAAAAAGCACTTATCTCATAGAATAAAAGGAAACATAGTCAATACAAAAGCAATTCAGGGACACCCCCTAGCATTGGGGGGTTTAGCCGCTAATAATATTCAAAGAGATTATTACAAAATGAAGATTAAACATTACAAGAATTTTGATGACTTTTTTATTTTCAATTGCTTCCACTCATGAAAACCTTTCGCCTTCCGAAAACCTTGATCTCTCCAATCTTGATCGTGAAATTCTTCTCCCGTCCAAAAGTCCCTTTTTTCCTTGCCAAAAACTCATCTATATAGTAGAAAATCACTCAGATCGGTTGGAAATACCCAAAGCGCCCCCACAGCTTAACATATGGCGAAAATATGAAAAAAATCATGAAATCAACGTCACCTGCTGACACGGGCCGTGTCAGCCAACACTGGCGGCCGTGTCATCTCACGGGATTTTATAACCGAAATTGTTTCGATCATAACTTTTGATCCGTAAGTCCTTTTTGGTCACCGTTCGAAGCGTCAGAAAGCTAATGAAGAGAATTATAACATAGTATAGATGAGAGAATTGGTTGCCCAATATATTTTATGTTTGTTGATTTTTTTGATCCAGGCATCTTGACACGGACATGCAACTTTCTCTTAATTCTTGCGCTTTTTCCTGGTTTTTGCTCCGATTCCTCGTGAATGCTTATCTGAACCTCAAAACATTGAAAAGACACAAAGCAAGCATAAAATGCGGTAAACAGAAATAAAATGCAATTAAACATATAATAAAACTAACTAAAATTAACGGTAAAATAACGCATAAAAACCACCGATCAAACTCCCTCAAACTTAAACTTTTGCTTGACCTCAAGCAACAAACTTGCATAAAGATTTTTTGAATCAAATGGTACACATCAAATGAAAGACCTGTGAAGGTGAGGTGTATCAATACTCATACGTGAGCCTTGTTCCGATCGACTAAAACTAGTTCTCTTGGTAATTGTCCGTTAACAAGGTATTACACAAACACATACCGCGATAAAACCACGGACCTAAATTTCCCTTTCGGCCACCTCTCCAACTATGCTTTGGGCTTAAGTATTTTCTTCGATTTTCTACTCATTTCATTCGGATAATCAGATTAAGGCATTTATGATCGTTTTCCCTCACATGTACAAGATTGATCGGAACTTTTTCTAGGCACCTTTATTCTTGTTTTTTTCTCGCTCATTGGCGTTTATTAGTCCACTTTGGGACGACAATTGAGACTCAACCGCCGTTAGACTAAGTAACCGGGTGAGGGTTACCCAACTTAGAAGGACTAGTTGTCTTTATCACCATTATTCAATTTGTTTTCGATGCCTTAAGTCATTCTCTCAATCAACCCTATACATGCAATTCTTTTTAATCATGCCAGACTATCACTATGAACTACTCGGGGAATACTTCTCAAATTCAAGTACTATGGCACAAATCTACACGTTGGACTCGTTTCCTTACTCCACGGAATATAGGGTGTTCAGGTCATACCTCGCTTTCCAAACTTTCCCAATGTCCCTAATTCTAGCTCCTCTTCCCTCAAACTCTATATACTTTCTTGACCACCTCAAAATAACAGTATTCACAAGAAAAAAAATTTACGGCTCTAATTCAGGGAGAATTTAAAGTGGTTTTAATAAAACAACACACACAAAAAACAATAAGAAGTCTAAACGGAAGAACTAAAAACAGTAAATCTTTCCCCAAACTTAAACCACACATTGTCCCAATGTGTTAGAACAAGAGCGAGAGAGGTTACTCAAAGAGATCCTTACTGAGGAGGCGGAATGTAATGCAACACCAACTGCTACATCATGGCTTGCACCCGCAAGGTCTTGTTTATTACCTGCAAACGAAACAAACAAAATAACAAAAAGAAAAATGACTTAGTAATAAAAAACGTGGGTTGCCTCCCACGTAGCGCTTCGTTTAACGTCGCATGGCTCGACGTCTCATTTTCTGTTAAGGTGGCATATATGAAACAAAGAACGCATCATCTTTTTTCTTTCTTTTGTTTGGTAGCAACCCCATGAACTTGAGGTATTGATGATGTTTCTTCTAACTCATTTTCAGTGGGATTTTTGTGAACAAGGCATAAATGAAATCTAATACTTTATCAATTTCTTGTCTTTCATCTGCCTTGTCAAAATAGTTTTTAGGGATACTATTTTCTTGAAGATTTTCTTGTTGGATGTCTACATCTTCACAAATTGTTACATTTGTATTTTCATCCAGCACTAGATCATCTTCAAGTTGCCTTTTTTCTTCTTCCCCGTACTTCTTGTTTACCTCAAATTCTTCTATTTTTAATGCATATTCTTCGTCTGACGTTATGCATTGTTCTTCTTCTTCCACACATTCTTCTTCCAACCTGCACTCTCGCCAAATAAAATAATCTGGATAAAAGTTAGTTTCCTTACATTCATTCATAAGGATTCTTACCTCCCTCCTATATGCTTTAAAAATTTTAGTCGCCTCTTCCAAAGTGATTCCCGAATCAGGCGACCAACAATGAGGAGATACAGGTGGTAATGTATAAAAGATATCCATAACTACACACTCAAACTTTATTAGTCACACAATATAGAAGAATTCATGAAGCAACAATAATCTGAATTTTTTTTATTAAAATAAAATATAAAATAAAATTAAAATTAAAAGTAAAATTAAAAATAAAACTAAAAATAAATTTTAATTGTGGAGCAACAAAATTTTAACTAAAATAAAACTCTAAAATCTATGATATTTGGCAGTCCCCGGCAACGGCGCCAAAAACTTGATCGGAAAAATAGCAAGTGTATTATTTTAACCGATGTAGTAATAAAAAGGAATTTCCCCGAATGTCGATCTCAAGGACTGCTTGACGATATAGAGTTCTGGTTTTATTTTAGTTAAACAAAAGCACTTGGTGGTTTGTTTGTTAAGAAAAAAAAAACGGTAATGAGAAAATAGAGCAGAAAAATAAAATTGACTTTTGACAGATATAAGAGAGCATGTCAGGGTAAGGTGTATGAATTGCTTTGCACTAACCTAAATCCTTATTCGAGGAGACAATGCTTTAAACGAACCTTTACTGAATCCTAAGAATGTTTTTCCCTAATTCCTTAGCCAGAAAAACCTTTGGTATTCATCCTATACCCTAATTCCTTGGCAGTTTAGGATGAATATCAAGCTTTGTGTTTTTAACAAGATTATTACGGTTACTACAGGGTATCCCTATTCCTAGGCAATATCTACTGTAATATTATTATGCAAAAAGCGTTAAGTTAGTTTGTCCGACCTAAATCTTAACCTTAAATCAAATTCCATTGGTCAGATAGAAAAAGCATTAAGCACTTGCAATATAAAATAGATTAATAAAAAGCTCTTATCTCATAGAATAAAAGGAAACATAGTCAATACAAAAGCAATTCAGGGACACCCCCTAGCATTGGGGGGTTTAGCCGCTAATAATATTCAAAGAGATTATTACAAAATGAAGATTAAACATTACAAGAATTTGGATGACTTTTGATTTTCAATTGCTTCCACTCATGAAACCTTTCGCCTTCCGAAAACCTTGATCTCTCCAATCTTGATCGTGAAATTCTTCTCCCATCCAAAAGTCCCTTTTTTCCTTGCCAAAACTCATCTAAATAGTAAAAAATCACTCAGATCGGTTGGAAATACCCAAAGCGCCCCCACAGCTTAACATATGGCGAAAATATGAAAAAATCATGAAATCAGCGTCACCTGCTGACACGGGCCGTGTCAGCCAACACGGGCGACCGTGTCATCTCACGGGATTTTATAACCGAAATTGTTTCGATCATAACTTTTGATCCGTAAGTTTGTTTTAGTCCCCGTTCGAAGCGTCAGAAAGCTAATGAAGAGATCTATAACATAGTATAGATGAGAGAATTGGTTGCCCAATATATTTTATGTTTGTTGATTTTTTTGGTCCAGGCATCTTGACACGGACATGCAACTTTCTCTGAATTCTTGGGCTTTTTCCTGGTTTTTGCTCCCGATTCCTCGTGAATGCTTATCTGAACCTCAAAACATTGAAAAGACACAAAGCAAGCATAAAATATGGTAAACGGAAATAAAATATAATTAAACATATAATAAAACTAACTAAAATTAACGGTAAAATAACGTATAAAAACCACCGATCACCATCCCCCCTGCGGGTAACCGAGATGATATAATGGGCCCTAATCCAAATGAAATCACAATATTATACTTGAAAGTTGCGGTGATAAATGAAGTGCAACCTCTCCCGCTAGAACATTGTCCATGTTTGGGTTTATTCTATTATAATCCTGATGATGTAAGGGATTTTCTTGGTGGGTATAAGTGGCTGGACATCGGGATATTATAAGTTTGGTGCACGTAAGTATATATAGTTGAATATACATGTCATTATAAAACATTATCATTTATAGAACATCACCCCTAATTTATTAATTTTCTTTAACCATTTAGGTACATTCACCGTCTTTGTATAGAGTTGAATAAATCGAGTACTTACGGAATCTTAGATCCACTTTTTATTTGTTGGACTTTTAATGAACCAAAAGCTATCCGAGAGTACTTGATAACACGGTTAAGTGAGGAAGGAAAAGAGTGTTACTTAACATCATTCCTCTGCACGTAAGTATTTTTGGAATTGATGTTTATTCTATATTTAGTTTTGTTTTAGCAAATACCATTAACATATATATATATATATATATGCTCTTGTTTATTCAGTGGTCATTGGTAATTGATCCTTATATCATTACGGACGAATATGATAACTTTTCTGTGTTCCTTGCATGATCCACTACAAAACAAAATGAAAGATATGATTAATTCGTAAGTGTATGCTTAATTCATTTTTTTGACATTGTAATTAGTTTATCATGTAATATGTTTAATTCAAATTTAATGTACAGTGTTGTGGAGCAAGTGAATATGATGAACAATGTTAGAAGAAAGCCCAGATGGATCTGTTCTAAAGTAAGTGGCACGATTATGTTTCTTTCATTTACATTCATTGTGGTTGTATTCATGTGATTTTTGCTTAAATTAGTAGACAAGGAAACAACCTGGGAATTACGAGTGTGGTTATTATGCCATGAAACACATGCTAAATATTGTCCTTGTCGATATTGTTGATTCATGGGATAAGGTATACATGTCATAAAATGTTTACATATATTAACAGATAAGTTGACTATTGAATTATTATCATACATGTTATTGCCTCTTTCTTATTTGGATGTTTAACGACGAAACCCCATCCCCCGTTGAGGACTTCGTAGATCTTCATAAACGTTGGGCATATATCCACAATGTTCTTAAGGGTCCTGCTGATTGATGATATCAATGACTTTTTTCTGTAGAGATGATGTGAATAACACTTTTCTGTATTGATGACATGAATATAGTGTTTGGTGTAAATATGGTTATAATAGTTACAATACTTACATTACAGAATGTATACCTTATCTGTTAGCTGTATTTTATGGTTATAATAGTTACAATACTTACAAATGAATGTTAGCTTATCTGTTATGGTTAAAATGGTTACAGGTTAAAAAATGGGATGAATTTGAATTGCTGAGAAATACATATTTAAAATGGTTACAGGTTCAATAATGGGATGAATTTGAATTGCTGAGAAATGCATATTTAAAACATAGGAAGTTTTGACTGTGGTTACAAAACCAAGCCGTGGTTGTATATTTGTGTCTGCAGAATGTATAACGACGGGTATAAAATATAACCGTAATAATATCTGGCGTGCTGCACAGAAAAAAATAAATATCAAAATGGCACAGCTGGGAATCGAACCTAGGAGCATTATATTTATCACAATGGTTCGTTTTATTAACTGTTGTGATAGGGCGCGCTGTTTCCAGGTAATTACAACGGTTAATGGCTCGTGATTATAAGTATCCATTTACACCGACACTCTACATAACAACGTCTGCGTCAGCGTCATTATATATCTTTCTCAACCGTTGTTAATTGGTATTTACGTAGTAGTGATACTCATAAACTTCTACAATTTCATTAATGCTTTTTAAAATTAAAATAAAATTCACTATTAAATACCAAAAAAATACTTGTATAAGAACGAACTTAACACTTAACATAACAAACAATCAATTATATTTTTTTTATTAACTGAAAAATAAAAATAAAATTTCCCCTCTCCTTCATTATCACTATCATCTCATTATTCCAATTAAAAAATAAATTAAATTAAAAAAATTTCTTACTTCATGTTAATTATTTCTAAAAATAAAGATATAAGCCCTATGCAAATAGTTTTCTTAAATGTGACTATTGTTTTGCCTCACATTTATTTTCTTAAATATCTCAACTTTCATAAATTTGACTAACACTTCTCTTTGTATCAAATAATAAGGTCGTTTTTTTTTCTTGACATATTGTTAAGAATAAAGAAATTCTTATAGAAACATAAAAGTATGCAATAAAATTTAAACGACAATTGTGCCCTTTTCGTGGTGGATGTCTGCTAAAGCCCTTCGCAAATCCTTACGAGAATTAGAAAGATAAGTTTATGCATGTAAGAGGGCGAGGGAATATTTCTTCCGTCACTGCGGGAGCGAGGGGTGAACCCGTTTTCCCTTTATCCTGATCATCGTATCCACGAATTACCGAAAGGATGGACCCGAGTGTTCTTTCTCCCCTCGATCGTGAAGTGATTTAGATTTTGAGATATATCCACTCTTTGGAATTCAATACCTTTATTAATCGAGATCATGAAGATGGCAATGGGGTGAAGGTGTACTTAGGTACAACAAAACACCGCTTTTGACCCAATATTATGCTTACCACTTTTGCGTTTTTATTATTTTTTTATCTGCATGGGAGATGGCGGGAATCCCCCTTGACGAGAGAAGGGAATGCTTGGTGAAAATGCAGATGGCTCAACAGTGGGCAAGACTTCCTCTTCCCCTTCCCCAAGACATGGCAGATGACATGATGAGACAGTGCGAGACTTTTCGAGCTACTGAGGTCCGCCCTCTCAAGATTTTATGGAGGGGGGAGGGCACCTCTAGGCCATCGGAAAGCCGCGAGGCATGACCAGGGGAGGAGAGGGCACGAGGTGAATATGTCCCTTCTAAGCCCTCTTTTTGGAATAACCACACTTTTAATGCGACAGAGTTTTTCGATCGCTACTTCTCCTTCCCTGAGAATTTTCCCGATGACTACTAATCACTCCTCGACATGTCTTCCACCCAACTCTCCTATTTTCTAAAAGTCCCACTTTAAAGATGTATTTTAGTGGAGAAAGCACATATAGAGAAGTACTTTTGTACCATCTGAGAACTATAGTCCAAGGTGATCCATGTGAATAAGAGTATTCGCAAAGGTGGTGTGGCAATAAAATTTTTAAGGGAGAAATGAGATGCTCTGAAGGTGTTTACCCGGGAAATATCCACTTAGGCTCTCGCCCAGTTTAAAGAGGTAGGGCTTCTGAAGCAATCGCTCAAGAGGGCTCGAAGCACCTTGGATAGCCTGGAGGAGAAGGTCTTGCTACTCAAGGATGAAGTTATGACTACCTCCATCTATAATTTTTATAAGGCGAGATTGACCTAGATTTAAGTTTGATGGATCCCTTTCAGGTAGTTTGGTACAGACAGATGGTGGACGAATAATAGTTCCTCTTGTTTTAACTTTTTTTATTGTATTCATATGCATCTTCGGGGGATTTTTATAATTGTAATGGACAATGGCATCCATTTGAGGATCCAGTGAAATGATCGCCTTTGAGGGCAGCAAGGATCCCACTTGAGGATCCAGCGAAATGATCACCTCTGAGGGCGGCAAAGATCCCACTTGAGGATCTAGCAAAATTATCTCCTTTTAGGGCAGCAAGGATCCCACTTGAGGATCTAGCGAAATGATCGCCTCTTAGGGTGGCAAGGATCCCACTTGAGGATCCAACGAATTGATTGCCTCTAAGGGCGGCAAGGATCCCACTTGAGGATCCATCGAAATGATTTCCTCTTAGGGCGGCAAGGATCCCACTTGAGGATCCATCGTAATGATCACCTCTGTGGGCGGCAAGTGTCCTACTTGAGGATCCAACGAAATGATCACCTTTGAGCGCGGCAAGTATCCCACTTAAGGATCTAGTGAAATGACCGCCTCTAAGTGTAGCAAGGATCCCACTTGAAGATCCGGCGAAATGATCGCCACTCTGGGCGACAAGGATCCCACTTAAGGATCCAGCAAAATGATGACCTCTCTGGGCGACAAGGATCCCACTTGAGGATCCAATAAATGATCCTTTAAGGTCGGCAAGGGTCCCACTTAAGGATCCAACTATTTTGATTGCCCTTTTAGGTGATCTTCTCTTGAGCTTTTAAGTTTTTTGTAAAGAAAGGAATAGCCAAACATACGAATTCTAAAATAATAAAAGCGAGTTGCCTCATCAAAAACCCTCGCCTTATACAAAATTGCAGAGGGAAAATAGTGCACCCCACAAAATAACTTGTTATTTACAATCGACAAAGATGCAATACTCGCATATAGAAATTGTCAATAAAGTAATTCAACAACAATAAAGAAAAATAAATGAGGACTATGCCAATGTCTCCAGATGGCACTCGTCCTGGACCTTCAGCCTTTAATCTCCTTAGATGTTAGAAAGGAAGCCCCCTCGTCTTTGCAGAAATCTTTTGGCGACTTTATTCCTGAACTCATCCTCTTAGCCTTCCCACCTGGAGCGGAGATCCCCTTCAACTTGAGGCATTCTGCGTGATACTTCATGGAGATATCCTGATATCATTGTATAACTCTCACTCGCCCATTGAGGAGCAAGTACTTCATGCATAAATACATATTGGACAAGGCAGCGCCCATCCGTTTAAAAGTTAGTCGCCCCATAATCATATTGTACGAAGAGGGGACATCTATAACCAAATACATGGCATTTATTTCTTTGGCCTGATCCTGCTCTCTGAAAGTGATCCTCAAGGTGATATACCCTTTTTTACCTATACCTTTTCTTCAAAGAATCCAACCAACGATCCTCTGAAAGGCTTTAAATCTTTTGGGTCGAGGCGAATTCTTTCAAACATCTCTCGGTATAATATGTCTGCGAACTCCCTTGATCCACGAAAAATGATTTAAAGTGATGCTTGAAGAAAAATGGTAAAAGCTTGAAATGATAACAATGGCAGAAAGATAAAGCATAAATATAAATGGCAGAAAATAAAAGCGTGAGAGTAAATGAACCTGAAGATAAAACTGGAAATAAAACTGAATTAAATATCTTGAAATAATGACGGCAAGATTGATCCAAGCATTACATAGATTGAAGGCCTAACACTAATGGTGTGGTAGTTCCTCGATGTGAGAAACTACCACTTTTTACACCAATAATTTCTGCCTAAAACTATGAAATAAATTCAACAGTGCTTTCGCATACCAAAAACTTCCGCCCTTAAAATGTCAAGAAATCTACTATATATAGATGGAATTTTCGTTTTGCAACTTCCATGGAGCATAAATGAGTGGTGGAGAAAGTGGGAGTAGTGGGAAGTTAGAGAAGTAGTGGAGAGAATGTAGGAGAAAATGTTGAACGTGATTGAATTGGCCTTCTTTTTCCACGTCTGCGTTCTGAACATAATAACCATTTTTTATTCCATGACGATCGTGAGGGAGCTATGACGGGCGTGATGCATTTGAAGTCCATGACGATCGTGAGGGGGCTGTGACGGTCGTCACACCAGCAAAATATGATTTCTGCTATTTTCTGCTATTTTCTGCTTCTTTTCTACACTTTGCATACTTTTAACTTGGAAATTGAAATACCTGCGAAAACACTTAAATATTCTCGGAATAATCGGAACTTAAGCTGAAATAACGTAATTATTAGTCGTAAATCAAGGAAAATATATGATACATTTTCGTGTTATCAAACTCCCCCACACTTAGACCTTTGCTTGTCCTCAAGCAAACCATGACTCGTAGGAAAAATAGTGCATATGGATACTCATCCTTTGCTACCAACTCTATTTCGGTTAAGTTTGTGTCGATAGGTACTTGCTCACACACTAAGGATATCGTAACAACACAACTCCGCTTTTGCGGTTATCAACCTCCATCCTATACAAACCAATCTGAATCATGTCATTATACTTATGCCTAGCTCACTCATCCTTCTTTCGTCCATTTTCATTCTGGCACAATCACATTAAGCCTGTTATCCTTTCACACTCATGGTAGGATGACCTGTTAGTGACTATGATCTCATTATTATCATTTTTTTTTCTTTTGGCACATTGGCTTAAAAATCAATAAAATAAAGAAGTTTGCACTGTTGGGCTAAATGATCGGGTGAGGATCACCTAACTTAGAAGGAGCATTCATGTTTTTCTTTTCTTAATTTACCTTTTAAGCCTGAGATCATACACTTATTTGCATCGGCTTCCTACTTAGTGCGTGCTTAGGATGGTGTTGACTGCTAAATAAATTACTTAGGGACTACTAGGGGTGAGAACTTAAGGCTATGGCATAACAAGTACTCGAATTGATTTCCATAATTTAGAGGCTCACGGTGTTAAAACGATACCGATCTTGCGGAATTTTCCCAAGTCTCACAATATAACCTCAATTTCGTCTGTAACCTAAGATTTTCAAAAGAAACACTATTTTTAACTCAAAAATTTTCAAAATCTTTTGTGTGGCTCAAGGGAATGGGGAAATCGATAGACAACATAAAATTACCATAAAGACTCGACAGCACATGCACAGACGGACGAAACATTTAAAACAGAAAAAATTTTAAAATCATGCTGGAAAACAGTAAATCTAACTAGAAAGCGGTAAAATGAAAGCAGTAAAGTTCCTCCCCCACACTTAAACCAAACATTGTCCTCAGTGTTTTGATAAATGGTGAAAAAGGAAAGATAGAACCTGTATGAATGCCATTGCGTGCTACCACGGCCAAATTCGCGCTGATTCTTCCCTTGTTGTCCCTGTCTTCGCTGGCCACTTCTACTTCGGCGTCTTGTACTACGAGTTATCTGAATTTGCTGAAACTTCATTTTCTTGAAGCCGCTCATTATATTGCCTATTTCCGAAGGAAGTATCTGCAAAAATTATTAGAAAAATATGGTGCGGTGTGTGCAGGTGGAACCTGACCATGCAAAGAACAAGGAGGATGTAAGTTACGAACGGGAGAGACATGTTGTCTCCTATCATACTCATCATTGGTGTCACCACCAGCAACGACATTCGCAGGAATGTGCGTGGGCACCAACTCATCTTAAGGGATCGTCATCTAGAGATCTTTCGCCTAAATGCAGCTGAGACGTGACAAGCGATACGATTCTTTATTTTCTGCAAACACAAACAATAAAAGTAGAACATTAAATTAAAAGCTCGTGGGTTGCCACCCACGCAGGGCTTTGTTTAACGTCGATAGCTCAACTGTTAGGAGTGTTAATCTTCGGTTTCCAAGGCCATTTATCAAGCCATCTCACATATCCCTCACCTTTTCTTTTCTTCCTTCTATAGGGTGGTTCATTCTTTTGAACTTGTGGTGGTGGTTCTGGATCTATGCTAAGTATTAGCTTTTCGAGTTTGGGCTTAGTCATTTCATCCACCATCTCCAAGGTTAGCCTTAACCTCTTAGCACTAATGATTTCCCTAGTTTCATGGTCCTCTAAGTTTCCTTTTTTATATAGGACCTCAGACAAAGGTGTGTTAGTGTTGATATTTTCCAATATCTCCACATACGTTTTGGATTGGGAGTCTACCTTAGTCTCTACAAACCTTTGCGGGAAAAGAATTTGCGGGGTATAGGGATAAGGACCAGTCTTAGGGGATACTTTCTCTACCTCTTTGACGACCTCCCTTTCAGGTGGTCCTAGTGAATTTTTCTCAATCTCTACTTCTTCCTCACCAGAGCTCTTCTCAACCTCAATATCACTCTCCTCGACCTCATTATCACTCTCCTCGGGATTCTCGATTTGTTCTTCATTAATGATTGTTACAACATCCACATGCTCCTCAGGGGAGGGTCCTATAGGTGTCAGTGCAAGTAGTAAGATTTGGGTCTCCAATGCCTCAGTGTGAGTCACGAGGGACTCGACCATAGTGTTCATCCGCCTAAGGGTTTCATAAGTATCGAGATGTTGTTTTCTAAGTTCTTCATTCTGGAGAGTTTGTGTCTCCACAAAGTGCTCCATCATAGATTCTAACCTCGAATTAGTTGTTGTTTCAATGAAATCCTCCATTAATGCTTCAAGGTTGGAATTGACGGATTCTTGTGTTTCCTCAAAATATTGGGAGTGGTAATTTGGGTGGAAATGAGTTAGTGTCGCGTTGAAATCCTCCATTAGTATTTCGAGATTGGAATTATGTGATTCTTGCGGTTCCTCAAAATTTTGGGAATGGTAATCATAGGAAAAATTTGGTTGCGGTTCCTCAAAATATTGGGAGTATTGCGGTTTATAATTGTAGAGAAAATTTGGGTGCGGCTCCTCAAGATATTGTGAGTGGTTATCATAGAGAAAATTTGGGTGATACATTTTTTTTTTTAATTTTTTATTATTAGAATTTTTTTTATAGGAGTGCCTTAGTCTATACGGTGCAACAACGGAATAACAATATTGACTGTTGGTCCCCGGCAACGGCGCCAAAAACTTGATGCGTCCGCAAGCGCACGGATTTATCGAAGTAATATAAAAGATTGTCGAACCCACAGAGACCAATGCCAACCTACTGTAGTCTATCGTTACTTTGTAAAGCTAAGGCTGATGAATATTTAATTAAGAGGAAACTAGAACTAAACTAAAAACGAACTTAGAAAATATGATAATAAAGAGAGGCCGGAATGTGGATTCCGCGTTCCTAAAGGACTTTGTAGAATTCGGGTACTAATTATAACTATAACTTAGTTCCGTAGAATATACCGATTTAAAGACTTCGCCTCACGCTCTCGCGGTAATAACTAAAGTCATGTTCCCTAATCCCAAGATTTTGCTCTCGCTCGCCCGTTAACTAGGAAATATATTTTGAAAGCCAATAATATCCTAAACGCATCTAAAGCGCTCTCGCTGTATTTAGACTTGTTGCCTAATTTCCACTATCCGGTTCGACCCCCACGCTCTCGCAGTGTCGGCTCTAACCTTAATTAATTTCTCACTCTCGTGACAAAATTGTGTTAAATAACCTCTCACTCTCGTGACAAAGTTATTTAAATTAGACTTGGAAATTAAAACCAAAACAGAATTTTAATCATAAGTTCGCACCTATTATTTTCTACTGAGTCCCGCCGGTAACGCGGTCCTCATACGCCGGACTCTAAACTTTTTAGCCGAACATAGTGACAGAAACAAATAAACAATTTTGGGTTTTTGAATTAGACGAAAACATAGCAAGCGGTTTAAAATGATTTAAAGTGATGCGTGAAGAAAAATGGTAAAAGCTTGAAATGATAACAATGGCAGAAAGATAAAGCATAAATATAAATGGCAGAAAATAAAAGCGTGAGAGTAAATGAACCTGAAGATAAAACTGGAAATAAAACTGAATTAAATATCTTGAAATAATGACGGCAAGATTGATCCAAGCATTACATAGATTGAAGGCCTAACACTAATGGTGTGGTAGTTCCTCGATGTGAGAAACTACCACTTTTTACACCAGTAATTTCTGCCTAAAACTATGAAATAAATTCAACAGTGCTTTCGCATACCAAAAACTTTCGCCCTTAAAATGTCAAGAAATCTACTATATATAGATGGAATTTTCGTTTTGCAACTTCCATGGAGCATAAATGAGTGGTGGAGAAAGTGGGAGTAGTGGGAAGTTAGAGAAGTAGTGGAGAGAATGTAGGAGAAAATGTTGAACGTGATTGAATTGGCCTTCTTTTTCCACGTCTGCGTTCTGAACATAATAACCATTTTTTATTCCATGACGATCGTGAGGGAGCTGTGACGGGCGTGATGCATTTGAAGTCCATGACGATCGTGAGGGGGCTGTGACGGTCGTCACACCAGCAAAATATGATTTCTTCTATTTTCTGCTCTCTTCTGCTCTATTCTTGCTCTTTTCTGCTTCTTTTCTACACTTTGCATACTTTTAACTTGGAAATTGAAATACCTGCGAAAACACTTAAATATTCTCGGAATAATCGGAACTTAAGCTGAAATAACGTAATTATTAGTCGTAAATCAAGGCAAATATATGATACATTTTCGTGTTATCAAGTGTTAAGCATGTGGCATACAACTTTACTATATTCGCACAGGGGCGCCTCTTTGAGTTTGTTGGGTCTAAGGATTCCAACATCATCTCGCCCTTGCGATTTGTCTGGCGTATGGGAGAAGTTGTCGTTCACTTATTTCTTGGGGTGTCCCTCAAGTATTAATCTCTCGATCTCCTTTTTGAGCTGGTAGCATTCTTCAGTATGGTGTGCCTTGATTTTGTGGAACTTGCACCAGAACCCATGACCTCTGCCTTGGGGGCATGGGGCTTAGGGATATTTTGTAGGTGGAGAACCTCACGCCAAATCTACTCACTGTGGGTGTTTAGGGGCGTGAAGTTCTTTTTCGCCTTACGTGATTTTTTTAATGCAGTATTGTCCTATGTCGGCGAGGTATACTTGTTTTTCCTCTGGTGATGTGAGTCTTCGGCGTTGGGAACACACTCATTGACATCGCGCGCCTTCTTTTTGGCGTTTCCCTCCTCATTATTTATGTAGCACTCTGCTCGGGTGACTACTTCTGCCAACTAAAGTGCCGGCTTCTGGGTGAGGGACTCGTTGAAGTGTACCGTCTTAAGTCGATTTTGGAACGCCCTCACGAATATTTCTTGATTTGGTGAGACAACCTTGATGGTGGCCTTGTTAAAGCGGGCGAGATAGTCCCTCAGTGGTTCTGATGAACCTTGGCATGTGTTAAACAGGCTTGTGGTGGACATCTTCCTGTGACGGCTGTGAATTGGTGTACCAGCTTCTTTACCAGTTCCTGATAGTTATTAATGGAGGCACGAGGTAAACCCATATACCATCTAAGGTTGATGTCCTTGAAAGTTCCAGATAGCAGCTTGCACTTCAGGCAAATGTGCGCTCCTACGATGGTCATCTATGTATCGATGAAGGCAACATGCTCATATGGATCGCTGCGCCCATTAAACTTGGTCAAGGTGGGAGGTTCAGATCCCTCGGGGACAGGCGACCCCATATCTCGTCTGAGAGTGGCTGAAATCCATTAGTTACATCTCCTCCGGGGGATTGAAGTCCTGTTGGCACTGTCTGATGTTGTGGACGTCATCCTCAAGTGTATGGTTATCGAAGTGTAACTCGTCCATGGCAGCATGCATCTCTACCAGGGGGTCGGCAACACCGCTACTGCTGATACTTTCTAACATAGAGGATAGAGTTGTCATATTAACCATAGCTAAAAGTGGCTAGGTGTAGGAGTGAAGGGTAGAAACAAGCAAAGTGAAGGTGATGATGATGAAGATGTGTCGTAGGTTAGTTTTACCGGGGCGTCACTATACTGGTCAAAAAGTACATGTGTGTGTTTGTAGGAGGACTCATAGGCTTTAGTAGGTTTATCACGTTGTATGGTGGTTAGGGTCTGTCCACAGCGGCGAGAAGCTCTGTATGATGGTGTTTTAGTGTGGTTTTAGGAGTCTTGCTCACTTGAGGTGAGAGGCTCTGCAGATAAATGATGTGTTTTAGTATAAGCGTACATTGAGTGTGATCAATATGAGTCATGATCTATCCTTTCCTCCTTGAGAAAGGTGTATTTATATGCCTAAGGTTTGGATAACCCTGAACGGCGACAACCGCTCCCCTGATCAGGAGAATTTATTGACCACCTAATCTTTAAGGAATAATGGTAGACTTCCTCCCCTTTAACTAACAACTCCTCACACGTCATCAATGACAAAGACAAATCCCTAAATCATCACTTAGACGATACAACTCTTAGGCGAGAGCGTTCTAATTTAAAATACTCACAAATATAACACTCCAAATTTTAAAAATAATGATGTGACATATTTAAAACAACAAGACATACGATATTATAATGTAGAATAATTATCAAAGAAATTACAAAACATCTAAAAAATTACATTTTATATTCAAAAAGTAGTTATTTTTTAAACTAAATTAATGATATGTAAATAATTAATCAATCGAAATAATTTTATATCATTATATATTATTTTATGTCATTTATATCATCATATAAAGAAAAGACTAAAATTATGTAATTTTAAAATGAGAGAATCAATTTCATAAGCAAATAAAAATAAACAAAAATTATAACCAAAGATGATGAAATTTGTATAGTCTAACTGATTTTGACATATCTTTTGATGTTTGTGTATTATTGACCGTCTGATTTTGCAGCATTCATGAATATTTTCACTTTGAATGTTCATATAATTCAACATTTGGTAGGATGCATGACTGCATACAGTGGAAGAGCATGTGTAGTTGAATCTAGAATAATAATAACAATGGTGGAGCATGTGTATTTGAATCTAATAAGAATGAGTCTAATATTCTCAATGTGTTCAGATTCTATAATCCAAAGCTATACTTTACCAAAACATCACCACTTTACCAATTAGAATTTCATAACAAAATATAAGTTACAGGTTCTGAAATCCGAGCATGATATTCTAAGACAGTATTTACTCAATAATTAGAGTTCATAGTATCTATAATATCACAGCTTGCACAAATCAAATTCAAAAACATGCCATAATCGAAACGTAAGTTTGTGAGTCGTTTATTTGAATCTCACTTATAAATTTCTAACATAACAAGTGTCATTCCCAAACTCAAATTACAGTGAATTATTTAAGGTAGTGAACAAAACCATAACAAAACAAGGAGAGTATGCACATTTCTCCCCCTACCCTGAAAAAGAAGGGTAAGTTCTATATAACAAGGAAATTTTACATTAAAGATCAACAACAAGAAAAAAAAAGAAAAAGCTTTTGAGAATACACAAAATGATCCTAATTTTGCAGGCTTAAGTGGGTACAACAAGCTCAGAATTGAGAGATAACTCTGACACAAGAAACGAAAAGAACAAGATTAACATAATGAACTGTAGGAAAAGATAAAATGACACCTTACATACTCTTTTCTGCAGCACAAACGATTCCTCAATTACTAAACTATCGCCGCAATATTTTTCCAACTCTTCTGCTTTGTTTTTGAGAACTGAAGCCCTACCTTCCGCATCTACGAGCTTGTTTAGAACCTGTGATTGATTTTCGGAGAGTTTCTCTTGTTCTTCCAATAACGTAAGGTGTGAATCTGTTACAGCTTTACAGTTCTGTTGTATCACCTTTGTAATGGCCAGGTATTCAACTTCAGCTTCAATTTTCTGCATAAAAAGCCCCTCGACCTCGTACTCGACTTCTCTATATTTTTCCTCCGATAAACCTACGGTGTTGGCAGATACTTCTTTAGGAAAATTATCACTTCTCAAGGATGTTTCAAGTTCAACAATCCTTGAATCTTTCACAGCAAGCACACCTTGTAACTCCTTTAGCTTGCTTTCCAAAAGGTTAACCTGTTGTGTCAAACTCGATATCTGAAACTCCAAGGAACTTGAAGCAGCTTGTTTGATTTCTTCTGCACTAGAGTGACCAAGATCAACAGTAGTGATACCGGCAGATGTGCTGATAGCGGAGTCGTCATCTGGTGAGACAAGTTCAGTACCAATATCCCTGAATTTCTGGACTTCTGCAAGAGCATACACAAATTGGTTATCAGAAATGGCACATTGTAACATACCATACTTGATTCTTCCAGATAAGAAGGAACTTCATACAACGATAAAAATTAAAAGAAAGCACTGTTCCTTTTTTATAAAAAAAATATTCCAATCAGCATGTTAACAAACTTAAATTAGCTAAGTCATATCCTAAAATGGTTTCATCGGTCTAACTTATATTACAACCAGTTGGCCAAGAAAAACTTGCTGATCTTGAATTCATGTGATTTCTGATTTAAGTAATAAACAAAGTCTCAATATATAAGACAAAAGAAGAATGTTTTGTTAAGAAAACAGAAAAACAATAAAGATCCTACAAAAATAAATAAAATGCAAATGTTAATTTCCTCAATTTAGACTGAATCCAATTGATGAACCACTTAATAATCTTCACAAAGGGAGAATGAGCTTAGCAGATTCCTTCAATGATTTCCAAAAGTTCACTTTCATTCCTTTCTACCTCTTCTTACTCATCAACCCTACACTCTCCCTTTCACCATTGTCACATTCATCAACCATATCTCCACCTTCACCACCATCACCATTACCATCATGACCATTGTCATCCTCTCCTCACTCATTCTATCTTCCCCGTACTTAAATTCATGAATCCCCCTTCTTCTTTGCAAATTTCCTAGTGACTCCAATCCTTCTTCTCCTGCACAGCCTCAACATCCCTAAATCCATCGATTTTCAAATTCACATCCACATGGCACACCATTGCAAACAGGTTGGGCCATGAAGGTGAAGGTGGTGGACACTTCTGACGCCGTTGGACATCTGGGCAAGCAATTGAAAGGCAAAAGGGGCAAGATCCAGTTGAATGGGTTTAGACTAGATCCAGTATGATCTCTTCATCTATCGGTTGACAATGTTGTGTACCATGTACAGCCTAAGTGGCTTGTGTATGCTAGCAATCGCCTAATTCTTAATCCTATTTTATCTTGTATTAGCACTCATCCAATGCAGCATTCTCATTTATGTAACATTGTTCTTTTTCTAGTAGCTTATTACTGCCCAACGTTTTAGTTCAATACTTTCATATAATATCACTAATTCAACCTCAAACACTGCTCTATTTCTACCATCTTACTTTGATCTTATGATTGACATTATTACCCTCTATCTCCTTGTCAGTTCATGACATTAAAAACCAAATAATATGGCCAGATGGACCTCTCAAGTTAATTACAATCTATTCTCAACAAATTACACGCAAAATGCAATAATTAAATTTATCTTAAAAGTTTCAACATTCAACATTTGAAGACACAGAAATAAATTGCTAGAGAAATTTTCAAAGGGGCTCATTTTTCATTTGTCATTCTGTAAAATCCCCAAACTTAGATTTAAATATGCAGGACAACAGTTTGAAATCTAATCTTGTTGGATCACTTTATTAACCAAGTCATCCAGAATATTAAAGGGTAGACTACATTAGACCATCAGAATTTAAGGTTCTAAAAAAATAAAGAAGTTGAAAAGAAGAAACGGAAAAATGAGGAATTAAGAATAATGTATTAGTGAGGTAAGAGTAGACCATCATCAATTAGGTATAAGCATAAGATATTTGTATTTCAAGCAACAACTCTATGCACTAACATGAGCTCAAGGAACCAAACCCAAACTGATTAAACGGGGCGAAACGCGTGGTTTGGCTTAACACGATAAAAAGAAGGTTTAAACAGTTATGTTAGGTTAGTTCATGCACTTCTATCTGCCATGCTAGCAGCCTTATTGACAGTTGAATTGAATCTTGGAGCAAAATCCAATGGTCAACAAACAGATGATAAGGTAATATATGTTACATAAATTTTCTCAATGATTATGACACCAGAATATAGCAATCTCAATCACAAATTAGCAAGAACCATTATATTTAGAGTTTCAAAGCATATCAGAGAGTAGGACGGACAAACCTTCTTCGAGTGCCTCCTGGACAGCCTGGAGGCTCCTTATAGACTCAATTAAAGGATCTTCAATGCTAGTAGATTGGTTGTTGTTCCCATTTTTATCTTCAGGACCATTCCAAGACAGATTTGCCGCTGAATTCTCCGGTAGAAGATCTTCTTCTTCACCATTTTCATTGTCATAACCAGTTTCATCTCCCTTAGTGAAATGTTCATTAGTGTGAGCTTCGCCACTGTTACCTCCACCATACACATGAGCCTTACCACTATGTTTTCCGTTACTATTGACCGTAAAGACGCCATGCTTATAGTTGGATCTTGAATCCGATTCCATACTACTGGAAATCGAATTCTCCTTCTCAATTAAAACTCTTCCACCGGGTTTCATAGAACTCTCAGTCCGCCCCTTTCCTTGATAAACCTTTGGAGCTGAGTTAACCAAATTCTTTGAACTCGTATTCCTACTAGTACTACCACGGTTCTTCTCGTGCTTCGCCTTCGGCTCACTAGCTGCCGTAGAAGACTTACTACTCCGATCCTCACTATTCTCAGAATCAGTCCCAACAACAAACCCAGATCCAACCGCATATCTAGAATCCGAACTAGAACCCCGGATCGCATACCCATCAGAAAACACTACATTCCCAAACGCACTCGAAGATCCATCGTTTTTCTCCTTAACACCGCGCAGATTTTCACTCAAATTAGCATTCCCAGACCCCGATAACCCCCTCTTCAACACTTTACTCGAATCATCAGCACTCGAATTACGCTCCCCAACAATATTCCTCTTAATTCTCTTCCATTTCTTCAACCCAACCCCTTTTCTTTGTGTCTCTTTGGAATTCTGAGGCTCCTGACTACCCAATTCAACAACAACTCCCTCTTGATCCGGCTTAACACCAAAATTCCCATCAAATTCAAACCCTAATTTTGAATCATCACCCTTCGTTCCATTTTCATCGTGATTCAGTTCATTCTCTTCCACCGATTCACTTCCCAAATCCATATTCCAATTCCAATTTCAACTCCTGAAGCTAAATCTGAAAACAGAGATCAAATCCCAAATTAATTGAACTTGAAGCAACAAATCAAATGAAATTTCAGTTCAAAATTGTATGAAATTAAAAAATAAAAATTAATTATGATTGGAAGAAAAAAATGGAATGAGAGAGAAAAAGAAGAAGATCTATGACCTTCATAAATGAAGCGTTGGATTGGACATCGGAACCCTAAGATTTGGGATTGTGATGGATTTGCGACGTTACAGGTTGAGAAAGAACCAAAGGAAAAAGAATAGAAATTGTATTTAACAAATAAAAGCATTCATTTATTATTGTAATAATATTTTATTGAAATATTCATGATGGTATAATCTATTTATCTGCCAAAGTATATAAAATATCAATGAGACTAATTGTTACGTACCATTACTGTAAATTTTTATACAGTGTACCATTAGTATATATATTTTTTATTTATTTATTTATTTATTTATTGTTCTGAAATGGGTCAGAGGCTGCCTCGTTGTCGGCCATGGCCCAACCTAGCTCCTTGTCGAGAAGGGTTCAATGAATGTCCAATTCATCAACTCACACGAGGAGCGCTCACGAGTCTTCCCCCGATCTTCACGTGCTTCTCTCGCGGGGACACGTCATCAACCAACTACCCACGAATAGAAGAATAGATCTTTTACTTTTCGAAGTTCACGAAGCAGTTGACCCAGGACAAATACTATGTGCTGGTCTTTCCTACGCCATATAGATCATGTCAATTATTCGTATTGGGTCTAATGATTTAACTCAATGCAAATAATCGTTGGCTCAGCGCTAAGGGTACATTATAAATACTCTCTTTCACTAAAAAATCGAATATTTTATTCTCACACCTTTTTTATACTTGTTTTCTCTCTCCCACTTAAACTTACTTTATAAATACCCTTTTGATTTAATAAGATAGTATATACTATTGAATTAATTTTGAATGATTAACTAAAAAAATGTAAGTCTATTCATTCAAGTATAATACAATATATATTTTTTCGATTTAAACAATATTTAAATTAAAAAATTATAATTATTTATTGATATTATTACTATCATTTAAAAATATCAAACAAGTTCCATTTGAGGCAAAATATAATAATTACTAAGGATGAAAATTTGATTCATCTTCAATAGGTACGCACAAAATTATCCATCATGTAAAAATAGATACGAGCACGGACTCAAGTAATAATTCACTTAAATAAGCGGAGATGAATGCGGGGATGAGCATCTTAGTATCCACTCCATCTCATATCCGCACAATATACAGTTATAAATTTTAATTTATTATATTATATAATAATAAATGTTTATAAATTTTTAAAAATATATATCAATTTAAAAATATTACAAATTTAATATAAGTGATTATTTATTTTATAATTCAACAATAAATTTTTAAAAAAAAAATTTAATGTTTTTAAAAGTTTAAAATAATATAATATTTTATATTTAATATATTTATTTTTATTAAAAATACAAATAACGGATACAGCTACAAGCACTTACATATCAATACGATACTGCTACGAATATCAATGTTAATACCCAAGTAGATATGGTCTCAAGTACGGAGATTTTTTTTTCTAATTGTGAATATAAGGACGGGTACTATGGTACTCTACCCAAATTCTGCTCATTAACATCCCTAATAATTATAAATATAAAAGTATATAATTAAGTAAAAATAGAGTAAATTTAAATAACGAATAGTATATAAAAAATTTTAAAACTATTAAATAATTATAAAATATTAAAATATATGAATACATTTTGATTTAGTGTCATTTAATTTTTAAATTAACTTAAATTTTGATTTAATCCAAAAATAATTCACAAAATTATATAATTATGCAGGATCATATAGTGTAAAAAAAGTTAACATCACCCTTTTTCTTTAAGATATATATAATATTTAATTTTATGTTATTTTAGATTAATTTTCGCTTTTAAATTAAATGATTTTAAGGACTTGGGAGAAACTCGTCCCAATTTGAGACAGAATTTAAATGCTCAATAATTATTTTCAATAGAATTTCGAGGCAGTATAGAAAAGTGGAAACAAGATCGATAATGTTAAAAATTGCACATGTTCTGTCTCGTTGCTCTATCTTTTAGTACGATACTAATAAAAACCAAAATATCATTACACAATTACTATTGCTGTTTATTTAAGTATACAAGGTAATTAAAGAATATTGTTGTATTAAGCATAAATAGTTGAGAAATATTATATTCAATTTTATTTGAGAAATATTAAATTCAATTTTTTATGAGAATAACTTTTAATCAGTATTATAATCTCTCGACACGAACTCTAAATTACAATAACTCACGCAAAAGAAAAAAAAAACTATTATATATATAAAGATATAGTAATTACAAAATCATTAATGAAAATAAAAAAGTAGCATACAGACCGGATGATTCTTCCAGTATGGATTTGTGTTTGATAATTATTACACCCATAATCTTCTTCAATCACTTTTCCCTTTTAATATATTAAAACTTTTCAGCCTTCCATGCTTGTTTGTTCACCACCTTTTATTTTAGGTTTGATTAAGCACACAAGGGTGAGATATAACATCAAAAGCAAATAGGAAAATAACTACCAAAGCTTCAAAGAAAATATTATATACGAAAATGCCAACACAACTTTATCAAATATAAGAAGTTATCAACCAAAATAATATTTTAAATGTAAATAGACTATTTGATTCTTCGAAGATGCAATGTTAGTTCTGAACTCCTAAGCAATCTCCATCAACAATACTCAGGCTCTCATAAAGCTTGCTTCTTCCATTTTTCACCTTATTATTTTACTTTACTTATCACATTGTTCAACATCAAGATACAGACTAAATAAAAAAGATTAACACAAATAGGCAAACTACAACTCCATTTACTAATAAATGGACTTCAAGTGACAGAATCAAAAAAATGTTTTAGTTGAGTTTGCCATCCCACCGTTGTTGCTGCAATCACAAATATTTGGAGGGTGATAAATCAACATATCAGTGAAAGTAATATTATGACATTAGAGTTATGTGGTGTCTCTCAATCAACATATGTTGGCAAGGTAAGGAGATAAATAGTCTCTCAAAAAATGTTTTAGTTGAGTTTGTTGCTTGTGGAGTTTTTGTTAAGTATATTAGAAGTTTTTGTATTGAAGTTCCACGTTGAATTTGAAGTAATAATATCAAGTGTTTATAAAGCATTTTTTAAAATTATAATAATAAATCTTGATAATTGGGCTACTACTTTAAAGAATATGGACTTTAGCCCAATTATTTTATATTCAAGTGTGTGCAAATTAATTATTAAATGTAATAACCAAAATGGATCCAAGGGTATAGGTAAGGGACTAAAAAGGATATTAAATTTTATTTTATTATTTAATAAAAATATATTAATCTATCATGTCATAGTGTTAATTTAAAAACTACGGTAAGATATACAAGGATAATTAATTAACGGTATAAAATAATTTTATACTGTCAGTGCATACCAATTTAAATTTTAATTTAAAATAATCAAAATTAATAATAAACATTTTTTTCATTTTTAATTTTTTAGCCACTACTTTTAAAGCAGTCATGTATTAGTCTTATCGGTTTCAAATTTTCTAGTACATAAGTTATCCCTTTTGATGAGGTGGCTATTTTTAATTTTTATAAAAAAATATATATATATTTTACTTTTTTCAAATTGAACCCTTAAATCTTATTCTATTTCCATATTTTTCTCAAATCAAAAATTTACTTTTTTTATTTTTTAAATTAAATTCTTAATAGACGTTTGGTCATAAATGATTCTCAAGAATAAATTATTCGAAAATAAAAATATTAAAATTTAATTCTTTAATTTTTTTTTAAAAGTGTTTGAATATAATTTGATATTTTTAAGAATATTAATAGTTATATTTTTTTTAAAAAAATTATATTAAATTTTATGAGAATAAATGTTTTTACCTTTTAATATGGAAATAAAATCATGAAAATATAAAAGTTATCGTAGATTATTTCATTCTCATGAACCTTTATAATTAGAATTTTTTTTCAACTTTACTCACCTCAAATAAACAAATCAAATAGATAAATTTAAATAAACAAATCTATTGTGAAACGATGTCGTCAGTAACAGAATAAAGTTATGAGATAAAGATTGAGTTTCTTTAACAAACACAAGAAACTCTATTAGATTTCACAAAGAAAAAGAGAAGAAGGAAGAAGAATAGAGAATTGTTTAAATTTGTTTTACTATTCACTTTCTCAATAAGGGTTCAAAGATTACAAGTGAATATCAACAATTAACCTCTCCCAACAACCTCAGAGAACTAGTCTATTTATAGACTACTAAACTAACTTAGATTACAAGCTAACTTAACAATTGGGCTTACAAGCAAGGCCCAATTCGACATGCTAACAATCCTAGCATTTCGACTAGTGCATGCTTGAGCAGACTTCGACTACAGCATACAAGATCAGTATGTGAACAGACTTCGACTTCATATTTAACCTTCTATCGAACCATGAAGCTACATTTGTTGACACTAGAGTTCGATCCAAAATACCACAAATCTCTACCTTGGAGCAAACTCTACACAAAACAAGGGAACAAACTAGCTTTCATCATGCAGCTTTATCAACTGCATATAGTGGAAAAACTTGTTACTCGACAATGTCTTGGTGATCATATCAGCAGCATTGTCATCAGTCGAAACCTTCTGCACTTGGACTTCTCCACGCTCGATTATCTCTCTAATGAAGTGCAGCCTCACATCGATGTGCTTGGTTCGATCGTGATAGACTGAATTCTTCGACAGGTGTGTTGCACTTTGACTATCACATTTAACAGTGATAACTCGACCTTGAAGTTTCAGCTCCTTAGAAAAACTTTCAAGCCACAATGCTTCTTTCACAGCTTTAGTGAGGGAAATATATTCTGCTTCGTGGTTGATAAGGCAACAACCTTTTTAAGTGTCACTTTCCAACTGATTGATGTGCCGAACATAGTGAACATATATCCATAAATAGTATTTCTATAATCCATACAACCTGCATAATCAAAGTCGACAAATCCTTCGATTTCGAATTTGCTATCATCACCACATGCTCCACCATAAATCAGGACTCTTCTCAGAGACCCATTGATGTACCTAAGAATCCACTTTAATGCTTGTCAGTGCGGCTTCCCAAGATTGGCCATATACCTGCTTACAAGGCTCACTCCATATGCTATGTCTGGCCTTGAACTGACCATAGCATACATCAAAGAACCTACTATACTAGCATATATGATGGTATTCATATAGGATCTTTCGACTTCAGTATTAGGACTTTGAGTCGTACTCAGCTTGTATTGAGAATTAGTTGGTGTTAGAACATGTTTTGAATTTGACAAACCAAACTTGTTGAGAATCTTCTTCAGGTATGTCTCTTGAGATAAGCATAATTTCGACTGCTTTCTATCTCTCTGAATGTCAATCCCGAGAATTCTTGAGGTAGCTTCCAAATCCTTTATGTCGAACTCCTTATCAAGTTCAGCCTTTACCTTCATAACATCTTTGACACTGTTGCTTGCTATGAGGATGCCATCCACATAAAGCAACAAAATAACAAGTGACTTTCTAGGTCAAAATCTGAAGTAAACACGGTGGTCGAACTGGCTCCTAGTGAAACCAATGTGTGACATGAACATGTCGAATCTCCTATTCCATTATTGAGGAGATTGTTTCAAGTCATACAAAGACTTATTCAGCTTGCACACATAATCTTCCTTTCCCTTTTCTACATACCCTTCAGGTTGCCTCATCAGGATCGTTTCATCTAGATCACCATACAAGAAGGCTGTTTTCACATCCATTTGTTCAAGTTCTAGGTCGAACTTCGCCACCATGGCTAAAGAAATTCTAATGGATCTATGCTTTACAACAGGTGAGAACACATCATTGAAGTTGACACCTTCTTTATGAGTGAACCCCCTAGAAACCAACCTAGCCTTAAAGCGCTTCGAAATCACTTCTTTGATTCCTTCCTTAACCTTAAAAATCCAATTACAACTAACCAACCTGGCTCCTGCAGGTTTCTCAATCAGCTCCCAAGTGTTATTATCATGAAGAGATTTTATCTCATAATCTATGGCTTTCATCCATTCAGTCTTTTCTCAACTCCCCATAACTTCCTTATAATCTCTAGGTTCTTCATCAAGGACCTCACTTGCAGAAATTAAGGCATAAGCTATGAGATCTTCATAACCAAGTCTCTGAGGTGGCTTGATGACCCTTCTCGACTTTTCTCTTGCCAGCAGGTAGTCATTATCAGTTTCCTCATCTTTGACAGCAGCTTCTGCTTCTTCTTCGACTTCATCTAGGTCATGCAATTCAACATCACTATGCTCCACCTCAACAGGAATCTCTCCCTGTTCCAACTCTTCTTCAAAAATCTTTGAACTTTGACCAATATCATCAGTTTTCTTGAAAGTCATCTCAGCTTCATTAAAAACTACTTCTCGACTTATGATACACCTCCTGTGACTTGGCTCTAGGCACCACAACCTATGAGCTTTGACTCCTTCAGGGAATCCAAGGAACATACATTTCAGAGCACTAGGTTCAACCTTGTCTTACCTAATGTGAGCATAGGCTAAGCAGGCAAATAGTTTAAGTCTGTCGAGGCTAGGTGAATGTCCCGACCAGACTTCTTTAGGTGTCTTCATTCCCAAGGCAGTTGAGGGACACCTATTTATCAGGTAAGCTGCAGTCACAACAGCTTCTGTCCAAAACACCTTCTTCAATCCTGCACTTACCAATATGCACCTCACCCTTTCTAGAATGGTTCGATTAAACCTTTCAGGCAAACCATTTTGTTGGGGAGTCCCTGCAGTAGTTATGTGCTTTGTAATACCAGACACAGAACAATAGTTATCGAACGCCTCATTGCAAAATTCAAGACCATTGTCGGTCCTCAACCTCTTGACCTTCCTGCCAGTTTGGTTTTCGACCAGAGTCTTCCAACTTTTTGAAATTTTCAAAAGTTTCATCCTTAGTTTTCTGGATGAATACCCATAACTTTCTAGACTAATCATCAACTATGGATAGAAAATACTTTGCACCTGAGTGTGAAGGATTCTTTGCAGGCCCCCAAAGATCAGCATGAATGTAATCAAGGGATCCATGTGTTATTTATTTACCTTTGTTAAATTTCATTCTACAGAATTTACCAAATACACAAGGTTCACAAAACTCTAGTTTTTCGACCTTGTCGCCACCCAGCAGATTTTATTTCGACAATTCGACCAGACCTCTTTCAATGACATGGCCAAGTCTCTTGCGCCATAGTTCAGTCTTCGGCACAGGTTTTATGGATTCCACATCTGTTGAACCACTTACAACCTCATCCTCAAGGGTATACAAGCCTTGTTTCTTCACGCCTCTCAAAACTTCCTTCGACCCTTTCATTACCCTTAGGATGCTTTGCTCTCCTTTAAAAACATATCCTTTCTTGTCGAATTCACCAAGAGAAATCAAACTCCTTTTAAGATCA